>JAOWBW010001037.1:304810-333342 GCA_026119855.1 Campanula takesimana | reverse complement strand
TCATTAAGGGATGAAAACAAGTTTTACACTAAAACAAGTGTAAAACAATTTTTTCTCAAGATTTTCACTACTGAAAAAGAAATAATCCAACAAAATTTATTATTTCCACGCTACGCCGTATAAGTTTTTTTTTTTTGGTTAACTTTTCAATACTTTAAAAACTATATTGATTCTTGTTCATTGTATATATATATTGATTTAATTACTACAAGAAATATTAAGTTGTTGAGTTTATATCAAAAATTCAATAAAGTTTTTTTTTTTTTTTTTTAAAGCAAACAATATCGATTGCATTAATAAAATTGTAAAAGATGGTGATCCACATCAGTCGGAGGCTCATCCCAAATACAAGAATTTATACGACCACGTACAATTGTAACAAACTGTCCGTTAAAGTAAAATAGCCTAATACATCTGGAACAACAATCTCTAACCCCGACACCAGATCTCCAACAAATGCCCTTACAAACAATGAATGCGACGCCCAAATGCCTCTCAAGCAAAACTTGGACACGGCCTATTAACGACCTTCACAAAACCCTCCACGGTAAGAATTTCGCTTTGAAAACATGACAAAGTAACACATTTGGGTAGGCAATAAATGCCAAACCAAGCATTGCAAGCATTGCAACAAGAACAAATAAAATAATACACGAAGGCTCTCAACAAGGAGAGAATGCAAAGGCTCTCGACAAATGAGAGAATACGAAGGCTCTCGACAAAGGAGAGAAGACAAGTAATACCAGAAAGAAGGCAAAAACCATAATATATGAAAAATGATAGATACCAAATCATTTCTGAAGCGAACGGGTGTTTGATTGACGCTTGAAACGTTGCCGATAATTGAGACCGCAACAAACGAATCTCTCCTCCATAAATTGTTGGGATTGGAGTCATAAACTACGATGAAGCAAAGGGGAGAAAGAGTCTAAGTCATGGGGAGTTGGTAGAGGTCAAGAGGAGTTGAAGGAGGAGGAAACAAGCTGTTGTGGAGGGCTGAGGGGGTCACTGAGCAAGACAAAACGGGGAGGGACCATCTGATGGACCGGGCGCTCGCCCGCTCTGGGACCGGGCGCTCGCCCGCCTGACGGGACAGACCCAGTTTTTATCATTGTTTCCTATTTTGATGCAATCTCTTCCAAACGACTCAGGGCTTCCTTGTACACCTATATAAGCATAATTCGTCCATAATATTGTGTGCTTGATAGGAGAAAGTTAGGATATCAAAGGGAGCCACAAAATAGTGTCTAGGAGGGGGCCGGGGGCCTAGGAGAGCCATGGAAATAGCCATGCTAGATCTATATGAGTGCATGTGCTAAAGTTGTAATCCTTCATATATTATTTATAATGATATCCTGGCTTGGTGCCTCCGGATGTAGCCACAGGGGTGGTGAACCGGGTTAACAAATCATGGTGTTCTTGCTCTTTCATATTATATTATTCATGTGTTGAATTACTTTCTCCATGTTGATGACTGATAGTATGGCTAGTGGATGCGGAGATCCTCCCAATTCCCCAACATAAATGTCGCCGACCGTACCAATCGATTTATTATCGAAAAACAATAAATCTCTCGTAGTTTAAATATTTAATCATTAATTACTAATGATTAATGTTTAAATTACGAAATTTTTAAGAATCAAAAGTTAGAAAAAACAATGAAAACAAGAAGATTAGTCGGAGAAGAACTGAGGAAAGGAAGAACCAAAGGAAGAAGAAGAAGTTGGCAGACGGTTTCAGGTCAATAATAAAGCTTTTATTGGCATTTTAAATATATTGGCGTTATTTAATTTAGGTGTATTGAGATTTAAGAACTCTAGTGGCATGGTGACATGTTTTAGTAAGTTGACTTTTGCGCTCTGGTTAATTGCTAGTCCATTCTGGCTATTGCTGCAGCAACCCACCGGGCCACCGCCCATCCATCATCAGTCCACGGTATTTAATACTTTCTGGCTAAAGATCTGGTTGTTGCAACAATATTGCAGTTGTAACCGGTCTAATCACTCGTGCAATGAAGTAGTTGTGGAAATCTATCTATATATATTATATATATATGTATATATATGTATATATACATATATACATTATATTAAAGTTGGTGAGGAGGGTCATGGTATTGCCACATAGACAAGTCTTAGAGAAATGTTGCATTTGGTGTTGCCACATCATTACCACTCTTATAAATAAGAGACTTTTCAAATTCTTTTTATTAGCTAATAGTATTAGCTAATAGTATTAGTTACTATATAGGGTAACTATTATAGTTAAATACTATAATTAACTAATATTTATAATAGTAATAGTTACTATAATAGGTAACTAATATAGTTAACTACTATAGTAACTAATACTTATAATAGTAATAGTTACTATAATAATAACTAACCAAAGAGCTCTAGCTCAAGTGGTATCCGGTATAAGCTTCCCATGCGGAGGTCTCGAGTTCGAATCCCGTTAGGGAGATTTGTATTAGCCTATTTATAGGCCTAGTTGTAGCCTAAGGGCAATTTATCTATCATTAATGAAAATAATAAAAAAAAAACCTAATTTAAAAAAAAAAATACTATAATAAGTAACTATAATAATAGTTAACTATATACTTATAATAGTAATAGTTACTATAATAGGTAACTATTATAGTTAACTACTATAGTAACTAATACTTATAATAGTAATAGGTACTATAATAGGTAACTAATACAGTTAACTACTATAGTAACTAATACTTATAATAGTAATAGTTACTATAATAAGTAACTAACCAAAGAGCTCTAGCTCAAGTGGTATCCGGCATATGCTTCCCATGCGGAGGTCTCGAGTTCGAATCCCTTAGGGAGATTTGTATAGCCTATTTATAGGCCTAGTTGTAGCCTAAGGGCAATAGTTGTAGCCTAAGGGCAATTTATCTATCATTAATGAAATTAAAAA
This sequence comes from Campanula takesimana, assembly GCA_026119855.1. Taxonomy (NCBI): domain Eukaryota; kingdom Viridiplantae; phylum Streptophyta; class Magnoliopsida; order Asterales; family Campanulaceae; genus Campanula; species Campanula takesimana. The sequence continues at coordinate 330,414 of JAOWBW010001037.1, read as the reverse complement.
AAAAAAAAAACCTAATTTAAAAAATAAATAATACTATAATAAGTAACTATAATAATAGTTAACTATATACTTATAATAGTAATAGTTACTATAATAAGTAACTATTATAGTTAACTACTATAGTAACTAATACTTATAATAGTAATAGGTACTATAATAGGTAACTAATATAGTTAACTACTATAGTAACTAATACTTATAATAGTAATAGTTAAACTATTATAGTTAACTATTACTACATACGTCCCAGAGCAAGAGTCCTACTTCTATTTTGATATGTCACAGAGTAAAAGTCTTTTTCCTAAATGACAAAGAATCTTTACTATTCATCTCAGTCATTCTCTCTCCTACTTTACTTTTATACTCACAAAATCAATCAACTTATTATTCACTCTCACTCATTCTCTCACCTAATTTACTTTTACACTCACAACATTTACTTTACTTCCATCATTTTTTTATTTTCGTGCAAATGGGAGATAGGACTCTTACTCCGGACGGAGGAGTAATATTTAACTATTATAACTAACTAATACTATTAATAGTATTAGTTAATTATAATAGTTAAATATAATTATTAACTATAATAGTTACTATATAAGTTAATTATTATTAATAATAGTATTAGTTAATCATAATTGTTACAATATATATTAACTATTACTATTAATTATATTATTTAATCATATAGTTACTATATAGTATGTTAACTATTACTATTAATACCATTAAGTTTTTTGAAAATATTCATACAACGGACTTAAATGTATTTCTAAATTAATTAAAATATATTTATTACAACTATGTACAACCAAAGCTATAAAAATGTTTTAATTAATTTAAAAATATACATATATTTTCAAATAAAATTATTATGTTAATTTATCAATTAAAAAGGAAAATACAAAAAACATAACGGAATAGATTCCCGTGCAGAGCACGGGTTACCTACTAGTTGTATGAATTTGTTGGGATAACAGTACTCCCGTTGAAGCCTCATATATCATACGTCAATTTGGAGAGTAAAATCGTCAATTTGAAGAGTAAAATTGATGAACTATACTCTCTCCGTCCCACCACAAGTGAGACTAATTTCCTTTTCAGTCCGTCCCACCACAAGTGAGACTGCCCAAAATGAAATGTTTTAATATATTTATATTCAACAAACCCCACTATTTAACCTCATTCATTCTCTCTCTTTATTTTCCACCACTCATTTTATTCAACCAACACTATTATTTACCCCTCATATCTCTCTTTATTTTCTATCACACACACTACCTTTTCTTAATTATTGTGCCCCACAAGTTTGTCTCACTTGTGGTGGGACAGAGGGAGTATATGTTAGCTAACATCACCCCTTAACAAGGTCTTTTAAGGGGATGATGACCAAATTCTAATATGGTATCAGAGCCGGCTCAAGTTGATGATGAGCTTGAGTTAACCCGTGTTGGTGACTGTATTGGGTTTGAGATGATAATAATGCTGGCGTAATGATGATCCACCACGTGTAGAGCCCATAATAACTCCCCCCCACCATTTCTTCAAATATTTTCAACAATTTACTTCAAATTTTATACTAATTATTTTTTTTTTAAAAAAATATTCGTTATTGTTTAACATTTATAATAATATTAAGTTATATAAATTTATTTTATAATTTTTATTCGTGTACTCCCATGTCAATAAGAAAAATAAAAAATAGATATTTTAAAAGAAAAATAAGAAAACAGGATAGAGCATCACTAACCCTTGCACCAATATTTGAGAAATGGATAGAGTTGCTCCATAATAGAACAATGTTTATAATTTTGTTGTAGGAAAAACAATGTTTTATTTTCAAGTTTTAAAGTGTAGTTGGAGAAGGCTCACCACTAGTTGTTTATGTGGAGTCCAATTGAAATGTGCTTCCTTCATAGTAATGTCTAAAATCTGAAATTTTAATTATATTATAATTAAAAATACATTTTAATTTTATTTCTAATATTTATTTTGAAATCAAGTGGATAAAATATTTTTGGGCAAATTGCACCATACTACTATTAAGTTTACACGGAGTTGCAAATTAATGTGGGTCATACATTACCAAAATTTGTAATTTAGTGCATAATGTTCACACAAAATTGCAATCCACTGCAATTTTAGATGACTGATATAATGGATGGATGGTAGTTAACAATAGTTAACAAAACGAATGAAAAGGTTAACAGAATTTCTAAAACATTCATTGATCACCCCTATAATTTAACAAAATTTCAATTTCATAGTATTTTCATCAATTATACCACAACAATAAAATAATAATAATAATGATTTCTATAAAATAACAATATTTTTAATTTATTTGAAGAGATAACAATATTTTAATAAACAAAATATAATTTTGTTATTAAAAAAAAATGTTACTATTACGATTCAAAATGACAAATTTCTACGACAAATTTCTGCCATATTTTCAAAATTTCCCCAAGTTCAATTTCAAAACACAAGTTGATCTATCTTTGGTGTTGCACCACTGTTGCCTTCTCTTGTGATTTCTTCAAATCTATACGTTTTCGGCTTCAGATCTGTCTATTACGGTTCAAAATGACAAAAATAATAAAAAGAATTTTCGACTGCGGTATAAGAGACAGTTCGATTTGAGGGTTGATTGTCAAATTTTATATTTCATTCAAAATTATTGTGATGCAGTTGTTAATGTCATATGATGTGATATTGATAATTATAAAGAGTAAAATTCTACTAAGTGACAAAAAATTGAATGAAGTAGCAAATTTGACAATAAAACCTCAAATCAGATTGTCTCTTGTATCGCAGCCGAGAATTTTTATTTTTTTGTCATTTTGAACCGTAATAGTCAGATCTGAAGTCGAAATAATATAGATTTGAAGAAATCACAAGAGAAGACAACAGTTTTGCAACATCGAAGATGTGTCGACTTATGTTTTGAAATGAAATTTGTGGTAAAATTTTGAAAATATAGCAAAATTCGTCGCAAAAATTTGTCATTTTTAACCCTAATAGTGACATTTTTAATATTGATTTAAAAAATATTATGTTATATTTATTAAATTGTATCTCTCCAAAATAAAAATAAAAATATTGTTATTTTTAGAAATTCATTAACTTTTTTTTTTTGGTTTGTTGTGGTTATAATTGATGGAATAATAGGAAATTAAAAAATATGTTAAATTATAAGGGTGGTCAATGCAAATTTTAGAAAATCCATTATAACAGTAATCGAAAATTGCAGTGAATTGCAACTTTGTGTAAACATTATGCATTAAATTATAATTTTTGGTACTTTATGACTACATTACAACTACGTATAAATTTAGCGGTAGTATATTGCAATTTTCCCAATATTCTTCCTCCCAACTGTGAAAATATTCGATTTGCTTACTACTCCCTCTAGTCTAATATACTGTCACTTTTAGTTAAACAGAGGTAAGTTTGACCAATAAATATAAACAAAAAATACTAATCTTAATAAAAATCTAAAAATTGTTATTAAAAGTACTATTAATTATAATACAATGACAAACTTTAGATTTTTATTAGCATCATTATTTTTATTTAAATTATTAGTCAAAGTTATATCTAATTGACTAAAAGCGACCGTTATTTTGAACCAGAGGAGAGAGTATGTGAAACGAGAGGGATGAAGTTAGTTGAAAGTTGTTAGATTGACCGCATAAATGGAAACGGGATAGAAGTAGAACCATCAGAATGAATATTATAACCTTCTACTGTACTTCTAGACTCATTGCACGTGCGCCACCTCACTCTTTATTTAACACGTATGCCGCGTCATTACGAATAGTTCAACCAATTGTCAAATGTCAACCCCATTCTCATTTTTCGCCTCCTCACATTCCTCTCATTTTCATTTTCATTTTCTTTTACCCCCTTTACCTAAAATGCCAAGTAACTTATTTTAATTAGTGAATTCAAAATTTAAAAATATTATAATAAAATTTTAAATGTTGTTATGAAATTAAAATTATTTCATGTAAAAATTTATACCCACTCCGTTTTATTAAAAATTATATTTTTATTTTAGGAACAACAATTAAGAAAACGTGTGTCGTTTGTGTTGTGAGTATGAAAATTAAACAAAAAGACAGAAGGTGAAGTAGGAAACAGTAAATTGATATTTAGGTAAATACTATCAATAAATATATATATATTTAAATAAGACAGAAATAGTACATAATTATAATCATTGGTTAAATAGAGCTTTAATAATTTAATAATAGACCTCCCAGGGTACACAAGCAATTAAAATCTCTATATAAAGTATATATAGGGTGACAAATTATAATTTTTTATGGTCAAAATCTAAATCTTGAACACATGTAATTTGTTTCCATAGGCGTAAATATAAAAAGAAATTAATCTTCACCTTCAGACAATAGTAAATTAATCTAACTACCTAATTTAAAAGCCTAAAATTTTGTGTAAACGTGGTTTACGTAAGTCTTAGGAAAAACGTGTTTCGGTGGCATTTTTGAAAATATGTGAAACTTTTTTAAAAAAACGCGCGGTGACATTTTTGTAAATAATCAAAACTTTTCAAACGATTCTTGATATCAATATAAAGCGTTCTGGATATGATTTTCAAGCAAATAAACCTTCTGAATATCAAACTCAATAGGTTCTGGATATAAATAACAAGGTCTTCTGGATATAATTTGATAATCAGAACCTTTGAAAGTGATAGACAGAAGGTTTTTTTTTAAATGGAATTTGAAAAGCAGTTGATGTGTTAATAGATAGCCAGATACAATGATTAGGATGACCAGCTACTGTGTTACGAAAGTCCAGCGAAAGTGTTGAGGAGCGCCAGATAACTAGAAAAAACACGTTTTTCCTACCCATTAGGTAAAACGCGTTTTTACAGAGTACTTACTAACCCATTTTAAAATATGACTCGAAAATTTTGTTTGTTGAGTAGTACTACATCAATTTAATAATGAGTGATTGACTTTTCGTATACTCCCTCCGTCCCATCTTAAACTTCAAAAAAAAAGTGGGTACAAGAATTAAGATGAGAATCTTTATGTTAGACCATTTGCAATGGCCTATTTGATGGGTTATTGGATGGGGGTCAATAGGGGATGGGCTTGCAATGGGGTATTGAACACTTATTGAATGGGGGAGGGTATTGACCGGATCCAACACCCATTGATGCAGAAAATGTGGGCTAGCCGGAGACACGCGTCACGCCAGGATAGGCGCCGACATGGCGCGTGCATGTCACGCGCGCGAGGGAGAGTGAGGCGTGCGGAGAGGAGCCTTATCCCACCCCAGCCAATCCCATTCAGCCACTTGTCCTCCGCTGGTTGGTCCGTTTTATTTTTCTCACCCATTTTTTCAAACTGCATTATCTTTAAAAAAAAAAAAAAAAATTATACCAAAATTCAGCATTTTTTTTCCTCTATAAGTAGAGCCAAATTCCACTAGATTTCGACACCAAAAAAAAACCTCCTCTCTTTTGTGAAATGGATCCTAATAATAACCATTTCAACCCCAAAATTCAAGTAATTATCGTTTTCCCTACAACAATCATTCGATTTATCAATTTGATGGTCAGTCTTCCAACCAACCACGTCCTCCAAATATACCAAATCAATCTTCCAGCCAACCATTTCCTCAAAATATACAAAAAATTTCTTATCCACCAAATTTCATGGCTTCGGCAGTGCCAAATTGGCCTCCTCCATATTATCCAATGCCAATGCAACCACCCCCACCACCTTATAATCCCTATATGTCAAGAAATGAAAACGTTGGTGGAACTGAATCATCAGAATTTCCACTATATTCAACACAAGTGTCTCTGGGTATGTACGCCGGTGCTAACGATGCTACTCCAACTGAAGAGGTTTCAGGCACTGCCAAAAAAAGAAGCGCTAAATGGACAACGGAAGAAAATTTGGTGCTACTTAGTGGGTGGATTAAATATTCCACGGACAGTGTTATTGGAAGAAATCAGAAAATGGAGGCGTATTGGGGTAAGATTGCGCAATACTGTAACGAGCATTGTCAATTTGACCCTCCCCGTGATTTGATTGCATGCAGAAATCGACATAATTATATAAACAAAATATTGGGTAAATGGGTAGGTGTTGTTGATAAAGCTAAGCGTATGAAACAAAGTGGGTGGTCAGAAAATGATGTTTTGGCAAATGCCCATGAACTATATAAAAGTGATAACAATACCACTTTTACTTTGATGGAAGAGTGGAAGGCTGTTCGAGATGAACCACGTTATGCAAGTCAAATAGGTGGAAATACGGGATCTGATAGCAGTGGATCCAAGAGAGCACGTACAGATGATGTAGTTGATTCAAACTCGATTGGATCAATTCCTCGTCCTATGGGTAGGGAGGCAGCTAAGAGAAGAGGGAAAAAAAAAGATAAGGGAGTAGGCTTGACACCGGTAAAAGAAGAGTGGGAAGAATATAAAAATTCAGAGAGAAAGATTTGGAAAAAATGGAAAATTAGTCATACAACAAGAGCTCATAGTTAATGCTTCAATCGAGAAGACTCGGGCAAAAAATAGAAAAATATGGATAAAGTTAAAAGAGAAGGGCCATCTCGATGAGCATGAGCAAATGCTTTTTGACCAGTTGACTGCCGAGCTGTTTGGCAATTAATTTTCTGCTTTAATGTTTGTTTTTTAATTTTATATCAGTTTTATGTAATGATGTACTACTTTAATGTGTGTTTTCTATTTTATGTCAGTTACCTGCAATAATGTACTCGCCTTATCTTTTAATTAAATCTATATAATTCTAGCTTTGGAATCCGTCAATTTCAACCACTTAACTGAATCCTTATCCTTTAATTAACTCGATTTAATTCTATTTCAAATCCGTCAATTTCAACCACGCAACCGAATCCTTATCCTTTATTTAACTCGATTTAATTCTATTTCAAATCCGTCAATTTCAACCACTCAATTTCTCTATAAATAATACTCTCTTCCTTCATTCTTCCTACACCAAATACACTCTCCTTTCTTTCCTCCTACATCAAATACTCTCTCTTTTCCTTCTTCCAACATCAATGGATCCATCCAAATTTCCATTTTTTGATATCGAAGCCTACAAAAGGCAATATGAAATTGAGGATAGATTTATTGTGAACCGGTTTTTCAACCTGAAACACAGAAAAAAACCCGAAAATATTTCAAAAGAGATCACGCTTTGCACAATAAGAGTCTGGTCGAAGACTACTTTTCCGAAAATGCTAGGTACAAAGATTTTTTTCGCCAACGATATCGGATGGAGAAACATGTATTCCTTCGCATTGTCGCGGACCTATCAAACCATGACGAATACTTCACACAAAGATTTGATGCTGCCGGCAAAGAAGGGCTATCTCCAGAAGCAAAATGTACCACAGCCATGCGAATGTTAGCATATGGTATGTCCGCCGATCAAATTGATGAATACATAAAAATTGGAGGAAGTACAGCGTTGGAGACGTTACGTAGATTTTGCACTGGGGTCATTCAGTTGTATGAGCAAGAGTACTTGAGAGCCCCAAACGAAGCTGACTTGCAAAGAACATTGAACGATATAAATGTTCTGGACCGATCGCCACGGTTATCCTTGAAGCAGTTGCCACTCAAGATTTATGGATTTGGCATGCCTTTTTTGGATGTCCAGGAACATTGAACGATATAAATGTTCTGGACCGATCGCCAGTGTTCGATCGTCTTGAACAAGGAAATACTCCACGAGTCAATTTCTTTGTGAATCAACATCCATATGATATGACGTATTATCTTGCTGGCGGTATCTACCCTAATTATCCAACTTTCGTCAAATCGGTTAAACTTCCTCAAAGTGAAGAAGACAAGCTATTTGCGAAATTTCAAGAAGGCTGTCGGAAGGATATAGAACGTGCATTTGGAGTGCTCCAAGCTCGATTCAAGATCATCCGAGAACCATGTCGAATGTGGCAGATGAAGGACTTGGCTCTAATCATGAGGTCATGTATCATATTACATAATATGATTGTTGAGGATGAACGGGATACATATACTCAGAATTGGCTTGACTTTAATGATCAATCCGAGGCAAGCGGATCTGGTAATCAGCAACCATTCTCGACTGAGATATTACCTGCATTTGAAGATCATGTACGTACTAGAGCGGAATTGCGTGATTCAAGAGCTCATAAACAATTGCAGAATGATCTAGTCAAGCACATATGGGCTAAGTTCGGAAATTAATAATTTAATAGTTTTATTGCATTGTGAGTCGAGTCTATTGTATCGTTTTTTTTTTTCCTTTCATTACTTGTATCGCGAGTTAAGCTTATTGTAACTTTTTTTTGTTTAATAATAATTATCATTATTTCTCGTATTTATTTAATTACAATTAAAAAAAACATTAATTAAGTGTGATTTTTTTAATTATAAATTATTATTATTATTATCCCGAAAATATAATTATTATTATTATTATTATTATTATTATTATTTTACTAATCATAAAAATAAAAGATATAAAATAAAATAAAAGTGGTGGGGTAGGATGATGAGTTGGGAGGGTGTTGAATGGAAAGTATTAAATAAGCCATTGGAAGGTGTAAAAGTTGATGGGTTGTTGAATGAGTAGGTGGATGGAGAGAGAAGATGAGGTGGAGTGATAAAGTGGGTGTTGAATGGAATGTGGTTATTGAACCATTGTGGATGGTCTTATAAAATATAGATAGTGGGGTAGAGTGTTGTGAGTATAGAAAGTGGGTAGGAGAGAGAAAGTGGGGTATGGAATAGTTAGTGGATAGTTAATGTGTGTATGACATGTATGTCCCACTAAATAAAAAAGTATACGGAGGGAGTATATATAGAAATTGTGTCCTACATGTGTTGATAATACATGTGTCCTGATTTAATGCATTAAGACATTTTTCTTTAGAGTTTATTGCAAAACTGACATGCGTACTTTCATTTATTTTCAATTTGACTTGCAAACTTTGGAAACATCAAATGTGGTTTGCGTACTTTCATTTTCAAAATTTTGAGACGACTTTTTTAACACCCGTTAAAATACATAACGGGACATTTCAAAAAATTATACATCAGTCAATTTTTTTTAACATACGTTATTCTTTTTTAACAAGGGGTGATTCATTAACAAATAAGGGTGAAATTGTTAACTATTAAACTATTTGTCTTAAAAGCTAAAAAATAAATTAACCTTTTCAACCCTAAAACACACTCCCATTTCACCCATTTATCTTCCAAACCCTCCGTCTCCCTCTATCCAGCCGCATCCATCGCCGGGATTCTCTTCTCCGACGACTTCCGGAGATCCCTCCGGCGTCCTCAATTCCTTCTTTCCCTCCCTCCTTTCCTAAATATCAAACCATAGCCCGTCCCTGAGAAGAAAGGATAGCTTATGATTTTTTGAGAGGTGCTTACTGATTTCCATGGAAGCACCGGTCATCTCTGTTAAGCCCGCGCGAATCCACCCTCTCTGTCCAATCCTATTTTCAACAACAGAAACAATAAATGGACAACAGATCCGGATGCTCCTTCACAAGACGATTTCGGCATCGTTAAAACGAGCTTCATCGAAATTCAGGCGCGCCACCAATCTCCTTCGTCAAATCTGGTGGCCCCCTTTTACGATCGGCGTTGCCGGCGACAGAAAATGACGACGGCCATCATGGACTGAGTCGCCTCAATCAAACGAGGCTAATTCCCCAAAAAATTCCCGCATCGAAGCACAAACGAATAGCAGATTTCAGTTTTGAATTAAAAAAAATTTGGTTTCAGATTTTTGGTTTCTTTTGAATGAAATTTTCAGATTTCTAATTTGGCTTTTAAATTTGGTGTTGGTTGAATCTGGAATGTATAGATGGTGATTGGAGGTGGGTTTGTGAGAGTTGTGTTTGGGAATATGGTTGAGTTTTGATGGTTGTGGGGTGGCGTTCCGGTGGCAGCGGTGGTGGGCAGCTTCTTCAGTTGAATTAAAAATTGAAGATAGGAGAGTTTGGTTTAAAAAATTCAAAAACCCACCAGTTTAATGAAGTAACACATGTTAAAAAAATAACGTATGTTATAAAAAAATTAACGGATAATGATATACCGTTATATATTTTAACGGGTGTTAAAAAAGTCGTCTCAAAATTTTGAAAATGAAAGTACGCAAACCACATTTGATGTTTCCAAAGTTTACAAGTCAAATTGAAAATAAATGAAAGCACGCATGTCAGTTTTGCAATAAACTCTTTTTCTTTACTTAAAATTGTACACTTAAGAATAAAATGCAAAAACACACATGATGATTGTTGGAGCACCAAATTAAATTATTATGTTATTTCTTTTCGAGTTATTCTCATTTGAGGATAATACTCCCCCATCCAAAATAATCATTGTACTTTTCTTGTCGTTATTATAAATAAACTTTGAGAAATAATTATAAATTGATATAATTATATTAATTAAAATTTAAAACTTGTAATTGATAAACCATCATCAATATTATCCATAATTTTTTATTGTTTTCTTAAAATAATAAATTAACTTAAAATATTGTACAAACTTCATTAGCAATGATAAAAAAATCAGGACCATTATTTTAAGATAGAGGGATTATTAATTCTGGATAAATTTGGTAGGACATACTCACGTTGCAATCCTCCCTTGATCACCAAGTATTTTTCCCATCATTTTCTTTCACCCAAACCAAGCCCTAATTAACAATAATTAACAAATAAATTAACACTTCACCAATACTAGTTGAAACAAATGTAAACAACATAAAGATAATTAATTCAAAAACAATGGAGCTTTTAATATTTTTGTCTACTCCTTCCGTCCCATTTCAAATTGTAAAATTTGTCATTTTGGTTGTTCCATAGAAATTGCAAAATCAAAAAATGAAAAGTTTTTACCGACTTGCATATTCACATCAACTAACCCAGTAACTAATCCATACTATTAACACTTACAACACATCATATTCTTTACTTTTTCTTTAATTATTATGAAAAAATGATTTTGTGTAATTTAAAATGGGACCGGAAGTATAACAACGACTAGCCCCAGCCCCCCTCCCCTATATATAAACTCCTAGTCCTCCACATATTTTGTATCACCATACTTTTCAAAAGTCCCCCTTCGCCTTTTACACAAGAAACAAATTTGTTATCCGATAACACCAAAAATAGAAATCAATAGAAATCAAACAGTTTGATAACCGAAATTGAAGACCTTAATTTGGGAAAAATGCAAGCCGATCAGGAGCTGAACTTACATTCATATTCTGTTGAAGAAACAATCGACGAATCCGCCGCTAAAATTAGCTTTGAATTCACGGAAAAGTTGATAATCGCCGACGAATCACGGTCGGATGGCGAAGAATATGAAGAAGATGAAACGGAAAGTGACGATAGCGACGACGATGATGAAGACGAGGATTTTAGTTTTGCGACTGTAAGCGATGACGTATCGCCGATTGCCGCCAACAAGGTGTTCGAGGACGGTCAGATCCGGACTGTATTTCCGTTGTTTAATCAGGATCTTCTATTAGGTGACGATTTTGTCATGGATCGGTTGCCTACTCGGCCGTCGGTGGATAAGGTTTTCATCGAATCGCCTGGCCGGCCGTCTATTTCGTCGGAGAATGAAGATATTGAGGGAGTAGCGGCGGGACCGTACTGCACATGGAAAAAGGAAACGGCGACGGAGTTTGGTAAGAAGAGTAATTCCACCGGTTTTTCGAAGCTGTGGAGATTCAAGGAGAAAATGAACCGGAGCCATAGCGACGGCCGCGACGCGTTCGTGTTCTTAAACAATTCGACGGCATCGTCGTTGAAGAGCGAGAAGAAGTCGGTTTTGAAGGCTAATAAGTCGTCGGTGAAAAAGTCATTGGCCGGCGATGGATCGTCGGAGACAAAGACTACCGGCGTGAAGGCGAAGAGTAAGAAAGAAGGGAAGAAAAAAGTGACATCGCTATCACCGCATGAGGTGTACTTGAGGAGTAAATTGACGGAGGAAGAAAGACGGAGATCATATCTGCCGTACCGGCCGGAGCTCATGGGATTTTTCACCAACGTTCATGGTGGTGGCTTGACCAAAAATGTTCATCCCTTCTGAGCCTAAAACAGCCGTTTTTTTTTGTTTTTTAATGAAAAGTAATTTCTTATATTTTTTTAATATAAAAAAAATCCTTTTTTGATTGATTATTTTTTCTGTAAAGTTTTTAATATGTTTAAATCTAGTTGTAGTTCACCAATTTACAAGCTTGCGAGCTAACTTATTTGTCTCATTAAATAGGCAAAATAGCCATTTTGATTTAGTATAGAGTTTCATTGACTAACTATTAAAATGATATCCTTTCTCTCTGGTTCTTCATCTCCCACAATCCGGTCTTTCTTCCATAATTGTTCTAAATTTCGTTTGATTAACTTCTCAAATCTCAAATCTTACTTTTAATAATTGTTAATTTAATAATTAATAAATGTACGATTTGAGGTTACAATATTGTGTGTGTGTTTTTTTTTTTGTTCATGTAATAAATTTCTCTCAATTGTTGAAATCATTGTTTTCTCTCCATTGTTGACAGCGTTATTTTCTCTCAATTGTTGAGAGCCATTGTTTTCTCTTCACTGTTGAGAGCCGTTGTTTTCTCTCTATTGTTGAGAGCCTATATTTGTTTGTTTGTTTGTTTGTTTGCTGTTTTTATCATTTTGCAATTGCGACGAATATCGCATTCATTCACAATGAAGGGGCTGTTAGTGTTCTTGCTACAAAAGATGTTTTGTAGATTTTGAGATGTCTAGTGAGCGTTTTATCATTAACCCGGATTTCCCAGTATATCGAGATCTCAACGCAATATTTTATCCGATGAGGGTTTTCTTAATGCCAAATGGAGGCAGTGTCCAAGTTTTACTTGGGTGAAATCCGATCGTCTCAAAATTTAGATCGAAAATGTCAGTATTGTAGTTTAAGGAATGAAACTTCTAATTATATTTGGGATGAGCCTCCGGTCTTTGTGGAGTGTCATCTCTTTACTTATTATGAATAAATGTGATTTTGTTATTTGCTCAAAAAAAATAAATAATAATAATAATATTAAAATGACTATCCAATCATGTTTATCTTATGGTCAATTGTTAAGATTAATAATTAGTACACGCATAAATTAAAATGTGATTGAATGACAATATTATATGGTAGCTAACTTTGCTTACAAAATTGAAGATTCGATTGCTGACCGGCGTTGATGGTTGATTGATATATATTTAATTTAAATGAGATCAAAAGTAGAATAAATTGATTTGAGTAATTAGTCAATATAGGAGGGTTGAAGTTTGAGTTTTGAACCAGTATACTACGTATGTGTTGGAATTTTAGCACATTAATGAACGACTTAAGCTTGTGTGCTTGACTCCTATCTATCATGTGTTTTGGCACTTCCTCCAACCTCCAAAATATGGAGTAAATTATAAGAAATAGTTTTAGGGCTTAACTTTCAATAAGTTTATAGTGAATTTAGTCATGCCGTTAAAAATTTAGCGAAATTATGAATGTAGTGAGACTATTGAAAAAGTTCAATACGAACATTTGAAGGAAATAAAGTTTAGTGAGAACATTGGAAATTGCCATACAGTTTAGTGACCAAAATATGCATTTTGCCTTTATTTTTAGAAAACCTATATTTTGGTCACTGAACTTAGAGCCATTTTCCAATGTGATTACAAAATTTGTTATTTTTAAATTGTAATCTTTGAACTTTGTTGCCAGTTTTTAATGTGCTTACTCTGTCTAAACATTTGTTAATAATGTAGCGGAAACTGGTCATATAACCTCACATGACTAGCTTTACATAAAATTTGTTATGTATCGTTAACTCATAGTTAAAAAAAAAAAAAAAAAAAAACACCACAAGCCGAGAAATCATTCGTCATCACCATTTTCTTTCTTAATTGCATGAAAAGGCGTAAACCCTCTTCCGTAGCCCAACTCCCCTCTTCCCCCACCCCACTTTTCTTTCCTCCTCTGTCTCCTCCCCCTTATCCCCGTCATGATCTCCTACAGACCCCATCGCCTCCCCAATCCTTCTCCGTCATCCCAGCAGAAACACTCCCCCCCCCCACCATTAATGGTCGGGTGTTTTGTGTTGTAGGATTTGGGTTTTAAGTGTTTTATTTTATTCTTCTCATGAACATTGTGCCTTTGGGTTTTGATTGTGGGAAATTTGTTATTGTTTGTAATGGGTGCGTTGAAGGAGATGGTTGTGGTTGCGTTGGGTTCCCTTCATGTAATGAAACATTACGAAATGTGACATGTGTTAGTCACATGACCCATGTGACTATCTTTCGTTACATTTTTAACGAGTTTTTGGACGGAGTGAGTACAAAAGTAAAATGATGTATTAAAAAAAATAAGTTTAGTGATTACATTAGAAAATGGTCAAAAATTCAGTGACCAAAATATGTAATTTGCATTTATTTTTCATACGCACAACACTTCTTCCACCATCAACTCCCTCCGTTCTAAAGTAACGGTTTTGGGACTAAAATGTTGTTTCAAAATAAGTGTCACATTTGAGTTATATGTCCCTCATACCCTTCCATTTAAATTTATTTTGTTTAAATTCTAGTGTCAAACATTAATGTGTGAATGATGCACACTTAATAGTGGTAAATTAACACTTTTGTCATTAAATCATGTAAGAATTGCTTTCCTTAACCGTTAAACAAATGCTAAAAAAAGACAGTTATTTTAAACTAAAGAAAATACTGTTTCTTTTTTTCATTTGAGTGGTCTCATGTATTATGTGCCCGTGGGTGTGCAGTATTATTTTGATTAGGGATGACAATTTTACCGAACCCGATCCGTATCCGAGACAATCCGACCGGGGATGGGTGGGTTTGGTAATAGATTTTAAAAATCCGGCGGGTTCGGATACGAGATCCGTCCGTATCCGACCCAAACATATCCGAACCTATTAGGTTTTTAAATTTTACTACTACCCCCCTCATGTTATAGAAATATACACATAACCCTCCTTATATAAGAAAAAAAAATAGGTTTTTGATTATTTTCTTCTCTCAGATCGGCAACACGCCGACTCCCCTCTCTCTCTCTCTCATCGCTCGTCGTTCCCTACCCTCTCTCTCTCATCGCTCGTCGTTCCCTACTCTCTCTCTCTCTCTCGCTCGTCGGCTGTCGCAATCGCCGTTCCCTACTCTCTTCGCGCTCGTTCCCGACTCTCTCTCTCTGTGTGCGCCGGCGCCGTTCCTGTTGCCTGTGCTGCCGCCGGCCGGTGCCATGGTTTCGTTCCGTCGAAGTCTGCTACTACTACATCTCCAACGAATTTCATCTCTATTGAGGTAATCTAACAATTCTTAGCCATTGAATTTCAGTGTTTGTTTGTTTTGTTTGATTTCCCAAATTCCCCCAAATCTGTCAAACCTAGGGTTTTCTTGCGTTTTCTTGCGTTTACTTGATGCTCTTGTTAAATCATCATTAAAAAAAAAACTGTTAAATCATCATCAAAAAAAAAATAAAAATGGGCGGATAATACGGGCGGATACGGATTCGCCATAATCGGATACGGGCGGGTTCGGATATGGGGTCAACTACCTCGGGTCAGATACGGGTTTGGCGAAATCCGGACCGTATCCGACTCGTTGCCATCCCTAATTTTGATATTGATAACCATTGAAAGAAAAGTTTAAGAAGTTATCATTTGTCAATCACGTGAAAAAGATTTTGCACAAACTGTACAATGAATAATACTTGGGCAAAAAAAGTCACAAAATCTTGCTCACAAAATCATAGGTGTAATTATTTTATTGGTGTTTTTAAGTAGAGTGTGGCGGGTCCATTATCGATGCAACTAATAAAATATCGCCACTTTATTTTGTGAGCAAGATTTTGTGATCTTATTTTGTGCCCCTAGCATTGCTCCTGTACAATATACATATAATAAAAGTGTAAAACAATTTACTTTTGTCCAATTCTCAACCCCTCACCACCACCCCACCCCACCCCCCAACCCCACACACACCAACAAATCAAATTTTAAGTTTTCGAGAATACGGAGTATATTATTACTCATACTTAGCTCAATGTGCATAGTTGTTGCTATATTCATTTGATCAATCCAATTAAATTTTAACCATTATGAATTAGATATTTTTATGCTTCTAAAAGTTATTATTATTTCACCTGTAAAATAATTTCAATAATATTATCTAGAATTTCATATAAATATTCAGTTTGAATATATGTACAATCTCTTTAATTCCCGTATCGAGCAAAATCATGCAATTTATTATGGAGAGAGTATCTATTTACCCATGTTGGCTATGAGACGATGATCATGCCGGCTTGTTAATACTCCACGTAAAGAGCCGATAATCATGACGGCCTACACGTGAAGGGCATGTTAACTTTAATTTAAAAATAATACTTCATCTGTCTCGGAAAGTTTTGTATCATTTTGACCGTTTATAGTTAGTGAAAATGAATTTGATCAAACATTGACGTCGATCTAAAGATTCTAGTGATATTCTAATAATTGTAATTGACACATCAAAAAATAAATAAATGTAATTGACACATCATTGAACAATTTATCAATAACAATTTTTAAATTTTCACTGTGATAATTAGATTGACTCTATTGCTTGGTCAAAGTTTATTTATGTTAATAATAAAAAATTTAAATAAAACAAACTTTTGAAACTAAAAATAAATAAATTAAATTCAGTATATAAATTGAATAACACTACTTTTTAAAGCTTTCTTAAGGCTTTATAAGGAACGATAGTTGCAATATGCAATGTACTAGATTACATTATTATTTTCTTGTTCTTTAACAGACTAACTCCGTCTCAAAATGATCTTCTCATTTGCTATTTCTCACTGTCCCAAAAAGTTTTTCACATTCTTACATTTTAGGCTTAAACAAAGCATGACTAATGAAGCAAGTGTTCATATCCTTAAAAATTTGAATAGTCAAACGCAAAAATCATTTTGAGACGGAGTGAGTATAAACAAAAATGGACTAATTTAAAGCATTATAGGGAGAGAAGAGGTTATTAAAATCAAAGGTGATTTAATTCTATTTCGAATTATTGTACTTTTACAGATGTATGGACAATTATAGTTATGGGCCATGGGCCTGGACGGCTGGACTTACATACAGATCAATAATAGAAGAATGCCATACTGGCTCTATTAATTAATAGACTAAATTTATAGTTTATGAGAGGAAAACAGTTTTTTTTTTTTTTTTTTTATTTATCAATCCGTTGAACTAGTCAATCCATGTGAATCCAATTCACAAATCATTTAGCTCATAAAATTTGGGTTCACACACAATCAATAATACTCAGTCGTATCAGTCTCAATTTCACTGGTTCATATGATTTACTAATCATAATCCCTCCGTCCTAAAATAAATGTCATAATTAATAATTTTATGTTTTTAATCTTTTAGTTATGTATTCTAGATACCCCAATCTACTCATATGAGTAAAGTGATACTTTTCATGACATTACAGTGCTTGTAACTATTAGAATGAGTAGTATAGGAAGATCACCAAGTTCATCACATCTCTATATTAGTGAAATATAATGCTTGCTAGTATGACAAAATAATCATTCAATCGTTTCATCTCAAAATAAATGTTTAAAATAAGTTAAATTTACTTTCTGAAAGCAAAATTCTCAAATTAATGCATGTAATATGAAAAACTATTTTTCTTATTTAAAAATGTAAAAAGAAAACAAAAACAAAAAGAAAAATGTGATATATACTTATATTATGTTTTGATGGAGTATTCAAATATGGGTCTATGTGGATTGATAAGAGGATGTTTTTTTTCATAGTGAAATATAATGCATGCTGATAAATATATACTTATGTATACTCTCTCCGTTTTACTTGAAATAAGTTTATTATGTTAGGTATGGGAATTAAGAAAAATTATTATTACCTCCGTCCCATATTTATTGATACTAAATGAAAATGCACGGGGATTAAGAAAATATGTTGGAAAAGTAAGTATTTTGAGTGGGTAGGAGAGAAAAATAAGTTAGTGGATAGTTGTTGTGAGTGGATATGAGAAAGAAAAGTGAACATATTAGGTAAGTAGCAATAAAAATAGAAATAAGTAGCAATAAGTATGAGACGGAGGGAGTAGTAGAGTAAATGTTGTGAGTATAAAAAGTGGGGTAGGAAAGAGAAAGTGAGTTAGAGAATAATGAGTGAAAAGTTGTTGTGAGTGTGAATACGATGAGTCCATTAGATAAAATATTTTTATTTTAAAGTTGTCCGGTTTTAAATGAGACACATAAAACAACAGTATGTCTTAATTTGATAATTTGAGTGGGACTATATAAAAAGAATAAAATGGAAGATAAAAATATTCATTAAAAAAAGGTGATTCATTCTTTATGTGGAGGAGCTAAATAGTACTCCTTCTTCTGTCCTTAAATTAATGTTCAAATTACTTTTTAAGAGAAATCAGAAAATCTCTACGATTCATACGATTTCGTGCGAAAGATTCGTATATAATCATCTTTTAAAAACATTTAGTTTTGCATGCATGTATAACTATACTAGAGAAAATATGGTAAAAAAGGTTCAGGGACAGGTGGTTTTTTTTTTTTTTTTTTTTTTTTTTTAAGTCATTCATTTTGAGACAAAAAAAAAAATTCATAATGGACATTCGTTTAAGGACAAATGGAGTATGTTTGTTAATATCATGCATGATATACATTGTGGGTGTCCTTTATATCACTTTAAGGTTTTAGAGGAGTTTGTTACTTAACATGGTATCAGTATTCTAGGTTTGGCAAGGACAAGGGTTCGAATCTTCGCGTTTGTATTATCCTAAAAAAACAAAAAAACTTATATATGGTACATATTGGCCCAATTGCACCCCAACACTAAATCCACGTATGCACGTGAGGGGAATGTTAATATCAACGGAGTTGGTAACTTAACTAATACTACTCCGTCACAGAGTTAGAGTTCTACCTCTCAAATGCACGGAAATTAGAAATGATGGAAGTGATTTAAGTGTTGTGAGTGTAAAAGTAAAGTAAGAGAGAGAATGAGTGGGATGAATAGTAAAGATTCCTTGCCATTTTAGGAATGAGACTCTTACCCTAGGACGTACCAAAAATAGAAAGTAGGACTCTTACTCTGGGACGGAGGGAGTATTTCTTTGTCCGAGAGATGGTCCCTCCTGAGTCAGGATCGAACTCTCCATGAGATTCATAGTGGAAATTTGGGTCGCTCTTGTTTAACTAGGACCCTACATTAGCACGACTATCAGATGTAATGACTTCTTAAAATATGATCCCTGCATTTTTAGTCGTTAAAAAAATTAGTTTTATTTTGAAACAAATGGAGTATTTTTAAAAGACTTATATCGCTATGCTTTTTTTTAAGCAAACAAAACACTAATAGTATTGACAAAGGTTCTGAAGATGGTGCTCAACTATAGGGATGGCAACGGGTCGGGTTCAGATCGGATCAGGGCCGATTCGAATCCGATTCGAATTAGGCAAATGCGTGACCGAACCCGATCCGATCCGAACTGCCATGATCCGTGATCCGATCCGTGACCCCGATCGCTGCTCCGACCCGAATCGGCCCTTTCCCAGCACAAAGGGGGCAACAGACTGTTGAACCCAAAAAAAAATAAATTTGCAAGAATTCCATCCATGCTTGATTGTTGCCTAAATCATGAATTTAACTTCAATCTCAAAACATAGAGACGGAGGGAGTAATCTTTACTAATTGAATCCCTAAATTTGAAACAACTAAACCCTAATTTGAGGAGTCTTTAAAGTATTTTTGTCACGACCCGAAACCCCCCCTATTTATAATCTTAATTATTTAATATTATTTATGTGTGCATTTTATTCTCTCATAATAATCTATGCTCAACATGATTTGCTTGATCATTTGTGATTTATTTATGTGTTAGATTTTATGTTAGATGATCATTATTGTGTGGGGTATTGGAGGGCTTGGGTGTAAGTTGTTAAGGGTTTAATTGGGTGAAGTAGAAATTGAGGGGTTTAAGTGTAACTCCTAATTTAACTAGTCAACCTTTCCCCCTCCTCCCTCCTCATCCTACACTCTTCCTCACCACACACTCACACTCATTTCCCTTTCTCTCTCTCCCTCCATTGTTGTTGAGGTAAGCTCCATCTCTCTCTCTCTTCTTTTGATCATCTTGTATGCTTCCTCTCTTAATAATCGATTTATATAAAACATTTAGATCGTCGCTAGGATCGTTTGGAGCTAAATAGAAGTTATTTGGTTGAGTTTGATTCCATTTGAGGTAAGTTACTAAGCCCCTTTAGCTTAAAAATTGTCATATATGTTTTATATGATACATGAGATGATGATTCAAAGCTTTGTTGTGAAGATAAATGTGATTTAATTTTTATTCATTTTTTTTTTGTGATAAATTGATGTTTGAATCATTTGTTTTGATTTGAGTTTGTGTAGAGGTTGTTTTGTGGGTTTATAAGTGGGTATAATGCTTGAGTATACTTGTTAGAAGTGTTAGGGTTGATTAGGATTGAAATGGAAAGGTTTGGGTTGAAATGGATATTGGAATAGAACAAAAATTGGGTAAAAATTCGTGTTCCAGATCTGTTACACGACTCGTGTAAGGCTACACGACTCGTGTAGAGAAAAGTACTGAAAGGTGAAAATCTACACGACTCGTGTACTGATACACGACTCGTGTAGCAGCTGTTACACGACTCGTGTATGGGTACACGACTCGTGTAAGGGCCATTCTGCACTTGTACATTTACGTGAAATCTTCCGGAGGTCATAACTTTCTCATCCGGACTCCGTTTTAGGCGTGTAAACTATCGTTTTAAAGATCTAATTGAGTACTTCGAGATGAGTGGGTTTATTATTTAGTTGGTTTTAGGTTCATATTATGTCGATATTTCCGTAAGTGTTTTATAAAACAAATCGTTTAGAATTGGTCTAGGTTTTGAGTACTATTCTTATTGACTTAGATGGACATTGTGGAACACTCTAGTATTTTAAATGGTTTCTTTGTGAACAAGCGTGTCATGATATTTGACTAAGTATTGTTTGAGAGTGTTGGGTTGGTCTGTTTGTGATCATGTTTGCAATGTATGAATGTGAGTACCAGTTGCATCTTTGTGAAAATGTTTGGCTTGGTTCCCTACTTTGGAATCATTGCCCCGTTGTTGTTTCAAGCGAGTATTTATTACTATGTGCTTGTATAGAGTCCAGCTGGTCTTGTTGTGTTTGTTTTGGGCAGTGATGTATATTATAATGGCACGAGCCAAGTCCAGTATAATGTACTTCACTGGTAACCCAGTTTCCCCATGTTCAGTGGCCTTGAGTGGGATGCCCTTCCCGAGATTGAGGTTGGGATGAGCTAGCTCCTATGGTGAGTATTCTAGCTACACGCTTGGGGGTATGACTATGTGTTATTCCCCCACTACTGGTTGTTGTTGTTACTTGGTTCCGGAACTGCTTCAGCTCTTTCATGCTGCTCAACGGGCTCTTCTCAAAGGATGGTGTTCCGTTATAGAACCTTGCTCAGTATCCACTTATGAGTGTTTATTTCCGCATATTGTGTTATGTGATGAGTGGACTATATCTTTTGTGTTATATGCAAATGTGAATGCCTATTGATATTGTTCCTTTGTGATTATCATGTTGGCATGAAATGTAGTTGCATATTAGTAGCTTACTGAGATTTTATCTCACCCTTATTGTTTACTGTTTTAGATAAGGGAGTGCATCCGGATAGGTCACTTATCACCAGGACGGACGTCGAGGTGGTAATTCTTTGGGGTATGTTTGTGAAGGCTACATTATGTAAATCTATAACCTTAAAGGGTAGTGTATCCGTGACTTGATCTTGTAACACCTATTTTTGGATAATGTTGGTGTTCGTACTTTTGTATAGTTGTTGTAGGCCTTCGTGCCAAGTACTTTCGTTGCGAAAGTTGTTTGAAAGTAAAGTGGAGGTTTTGAACTTCAAAGTGAATTTTATTTATCTTTATGATAGTTTTCGAAAAGTTTTTGTTAAAAGTGTTTTATGGCGTCTTCCGTGCGCGTCCCGAGCGTGGGGGCCATGTAGGACCACGGGTACGGGGCGCGACAGTTGGTATCAGAGCTAGGTTGTAGATAGTCTAGAATGACTAAGTGACCTAGGAGGGTAATTGAGTATGGAATGAGTAACGATGAGTGTCTTATGCAGGTACTCAGTAATCATGGTAGGGTCTGATAATGAACAGGGTGGTCCTGCCGGACAGGGAAATGCGAGGGAAGAAGCATTAGCTATGTTTCAAGGAATTTCGAGGCGGCATTGAAAACCATGAATGATAACAATCGTAGAGAGGCACCATTGGCTCCGAGGACCGGACTGGAACAATTTTTGAGAATGAAACCGACAGAATTGATGGAGGGTCAGATGTGGCTAAAGCAGAAAGGTGGGTTGAGTCTATGGAAAGATCTTTGAGGTCTTGCAAAGCTCCGACGAGGATAGGGTCAGATTTGCGACCTATAAACTAGTTGGAGGGGCGGAGTATTGGTGGAAATCGTTGAAAGCTAATTGGGAAGAGGCACATGTACCCCATGTCTGGGAGACATTCAAGAAGAAGTTCAAGGAACATTTCATCCCAAGGTAGACCAAGATAGGAAGGAATCAGAGTTTCTTAGCTTAGAACAAAACTTGTGACGGTGGCAGAGTATGTTGCCAAATTCACGGAATTGGCTCGCTATTGCAATTACATGGTTTCGACTGAAGAAAGAAGACCTCGAGGTTTGTCAAAGGGTTGAAAACGGTAATCAGAACACAACTCACTTCCCATAAATTTCAAGACCTTCAGGATGCCATAGATCGTGCCTACCAGGTGGAGCAGGACATTGTAGAGCATAAAAAGAAGACTGAATCAACGAGTGTAGTGAAACAAGGAGGACAAGGGAAGCCACAACCTCATCGTGGTGACACTAGAGGAGCTCAGAATATCTTTTCACCTTTCAGAGGAACTTCTCAAGGACATCAGGGCAACAGGAATCAAGGTAACACTTCGGGGAGTCAGAATAATCGGGTTTGCAACTATTGTCAAAAGGGAGGCACTCCGAAGAGAAGTGTTGGAAAAAGCAAGGTAAGTGTTTGAATTGTGGCCAGTTGGGTCACTTCCAGTTTAATTGTCCCAAACCGAAGAATCAGTCAGTTGTAGTGGTACCGGGTCTTCTTCGGGTCAGAAGAGAGATGCCTCGGGCAAGCCCAAGGTACAAGGTCGTGTTTTCGCCATCAACCAACAACAGGCTTCTGATGCTTCTAACGTGATTGGAGGTATTATTTCTATGTCTAATAGGAGGGCACGTGCACTAATAGACCCCGGTTCTTCGCATTCTTATGTGTCGGTGCATTTTGCATCCCAGTTATCTTCGTTGCCTGAGTCTCTACCTTATGTGTTAGAGGTGTCTACCCCTATGGGTAAGAGTTTGTGACGGATAGGGTGTTGCGTGATTGTGATGTGCATATACGTGAGCATGCTTTACTTGCTGATTTAATTATATTGCCATTGCAAGATTTTGATGTCATTTTGGGTATGGATTGGTTGAGTCGATACCATGCTACTGTTGATTGTTTTAAAAAAGGTGGTTACTTTTTCTAACCCTAATGTTCCTGAATTTTCATTGAGGCTGTCCCTTTGGGTAGGAAAGTTCATATTATTTCGTATGTAAAGGCTAGGAAGTTGTTGAGCCGTGGTTGTGTTGGGTTTTGGCCAGTGTTCTGGATACTACGAAAAAGGTTACTAATGTGGAAGAGGTAAATATTGTTAGGGAGTTTCCGGATGTATTTTCTCCGGAGTACTCTATGCCTCCTGATAGAGAGATCGAATTTGTATAGACTTGCTTCCAGGTACAACTCCTATATCGGCGGCACCTTATAGAATGGCTCCAGCCGAATTGAAAGAATTGAAGGAGCAGTTACAAGAGTTACTTGATCGTGGGTTTATCCGCCCTAGTGTGTCACCGTGGGGAGCTCCTGTATTGTTTGTCAAGAAGAAAGATGGATCCTTGAGACTGTGTATCGATTACAGGAAACTGAATCAGGTAACCATAAAGAACAAATATCCTCTTCCCCATATCTGATGACTTGTTGATCAGCTTCAGGGGTCGGTTGTCTTTTCAAAGCTTGATTTGAGGAGTGGTTATCCCAGTTAAAGATTCGTTCTGAGGACATTTCCAAGACCGCCTTCCGTAGTAGGTATGGGCACTATGAATTTCTTGTCATGCCTTCGGGTTAACGAATGCTCCGGCTGTATTTATGGATATGATGATCGGGTTTTTAACCCGTACCTTGATACCTTCGTAGTTGTGTTTATCGATGACATTCTGGTTTATCTTAAGTCTCGGGGAACACGAACAACATTTGCGAATGGTCTTATCTATTCTTCGGGAGAAACAATTGTTTGCAAAATTCAGTAAGTGTGCTTTTTGGCTCGAGGAGGTTTCCTTTCTGGGGCACGTGGTTTCTAATGGAGGATATCCGTAGATCCTTCAAAAATTGAAGCTATTGTGGATTGGAAGAGACCGAATCAGTTACGGAGATTCGGAGTTTCTTGGGCTTAGCCGGGTACTATAGAAGATTTATTGAGGGATTTTCCAAATTGCTACCCGTTGACTCAGTTGACCAAAAGAACGTGCCATTTGTGTGGGAAGAAAATGCCAAATGAGTTTTGATGAATTGAAAAGGAGGTTGACCACCGCTCCTGTACTTGTGTTACCAAATGGGAAAGATGAATTGGTTTTTATAGTGATGCTTCTAAAGAAGGCCTCGGTGCGTTTTAATGCAAAATGGGAAAGTGATTGCGTATGCTTCAAGGAAGTTGACTCCGAGTGAGCAGAATTATCCTACCCATGACATGGAACTTGCGGCTATTGTCTTTGCGTTGCACAAATGGAAGCATTATCTATATGGGCTATTTTTGCGAACATTAAGGTATTACCTGCCTTAATTCAAAAAGTTAAGATGCTCAGAAGGATGTCCCGAGTTGATGAGATTTCGAGTAAGATAGGGGATAAAAAGTTTGAAGCATTTCTCTTAGTCCTGAAAGGTTTTGAGTTATAGAGGTCGTTTGTGTGTACCTAGTGTGGAAGGAGTAAAAACGCCAAGTCTTGATGAGGGCCACAAGTCGAGGTATACTATTCACCCCGGAGTACCAAATGTATCGGGATTTGAGACAACATTTTTGGTGGAATGGCATGAAGCGGGAGATAGCCAAATGTATCGGGATTTGAGACAACATTT
Organism: Campanula takesimana; assembly: GCA_026119855.1. Classification (NCBI taxonomy): domain Eukaryota; kingdom Viridiplantae; phylum Streptophyta; class Magnoliopsida; order Asterales; family Campanulaceae; genus Campanula; species Campanula takesimana. The sequence continues at coordinate 305,082 of JAOWBW010001037.1, read as the reverse complement.
TGGTGGAATGGCATGAAGCGGGAGATAGCGGATTATGTGTCGAAATGTTGACTTGTCAACAGGTTAAAGCGAACATCAAAGACCGCGGGGCTACTTCAACCTCTTGAGATACCGGAATGGAAATGGGAACATGTGACGATGGATTTTGTGACCGGATTACCACGCACGAGGAGAAGGCATGATGCAGTGGGTGGTTGTAGACAGATTGCGAAGTCTTCTCATTCTACCTATTGAGATTAGTTATTCAATGGAAAGACTTGCGACCTTGTATA
>JAOWBW010001037.1:237582-304710 GCA_026119855.1 Campanula takesimana | reverse complement strand
AGAAATGCATACCTGTGGAGAGAACAAGACAACGTTAAGAATTTTAGTGGAGGAGACTTGTTTAACTGCTTCACCATCATTTAATCTTTTCGCTGCAAATTCCAAAAAAAATATATATATAAATTAATCAATTATGAGTGCAGCCAAGCAAATCATAACTATTGAAGACTGATTAGTAAAAAGGAAAGAAAAAATTAAGGATAAATAGATAGCAGAAAGGGGACAGAGGCGCGTAAAGTAGGATTGGGAAAATGGCTTTTTTATTCTTCACTTTGTTTTGTTATGAACATTGGAACAAGAATTTGGAAATAAAGAAGAAGATCTGGAGGAGGGGAAGCGGAAACAGTGGGGCGACGGCGACGGCGCCATTGCCGTGAAAATCGAACATTTTCAGATATGTCGTCGTCGTCCCCATTCTTCTCCGTATTTTAGAAAACCCAACGTTGCAGCTTTCTTCTTCTACTTCAGTAGCTGCTCTGCCATTCTGTTTTCCTATCTCACTTGAGTGAGGTTATCCACACCCTTTCCTTAGTATTACGTCCGTGTCCTAGAGCAAGTGTCGACATTTTTTTTTTTTTCATGTTAGCACGAACGAACTTTGACCTATAATTTTATATTAATTTAATTATCATAATGAAAATATAAAACTTATTTTTAGACACCATTATATATAGGGTTAATGACAATTTAGACACTAAAGTGATATACCACCCTTCCAAACGAACTCTGATGTTTTTTTCCGCCAAATCAGACCTTTATGTGAAAAATACTCGCCAGATAGGGCCTTTTTGACGGAAATCGTTAAAAATTCAGTTAAAAAGTATGTGCCATGCACATGACTAACAAAATTGGTTAGTTTGAGGTTGAAATTTATTTCAAAGGACTTAAATGACATATTTTAAAACTGAGGTGAGAGCTAGGAAAAAAAAACTCAAATAATTCTTTTTCAAAAAATAAGAAATTTAAAAGAAAAATAAATTCATTATGTTCAAAATTTAAAGGGTTAAAGGTGTTAACTTATTTATTTTTGAAAATGACAATTCCAAAATATGTCGAAAAATCAAAGTGTTTTTAGTTCACCAATTTTGTGCAACAAGAAAAAAATTTAGATGATTTTTTTTTAATTTACCATTTGGTATTTTATTTTATTTTCTTTACCAATTTTTATGAATGAATTAGTTTATTTTTTTTAGTTAACTTGAAAATGATAGTGTAATTAAAGAGTCAAAATAAAAATTGTACACTGTCTTAAACTTTTTTTAATAATAAAAAAGAGATAAAACTTATTTCTCAACAAATTCTATCTTATGAAAAAAAAAAAAAAAAAAAAAAAGTACGACTAAACTAGTTCATCTTCTTCCTATAGTACATCTCTGATACCACCACCGCCCTTACCATCACCATTCTAACTCTTCTGTTAACCATGGGCACCCTCTCCATCCTCTCTCCTTCCACCTCCCTCCACCACCGACCTAATTTCCGTTCCTTCAAGGCCGCCGCAGATGAGCAGGTATTCCGGTTCCAGCAAGGTGAATGAGAGCTTTAAGAACGCTGAGAATGGAATTTGATCAAGCATATTCCATTATGGCTGGATATTAACTAGGGGTGTAAACGGTTCGGTTCGGTTTGGGAGTTTTTAGAGACCGAACCGCTAGTCATCGGTTTGGAATTTTTCCAAACCGAACTGAACCACAAAAATGTCCAAACCGAACTGAACCAAACTACCATAGTTCGGTTTGAATAGCGGTTCAGACCACGGTTCAAACCGACGCCCAAACCAAGGTCCAAATGATTTAGCCAGTTGGCTCTTGTTTTCAATAGCAGCACCACCCTACCTCATTTTTATATCCACTTTCCCCCTTTCCCTTTCTTTCGTTTTCGATGTGGGAAAACTACTCAAAAAATTTCAAGTTCTAAATACACTCTACAACTGGATTCCAATTTCACAACCCTAACCCATCGCCGCTCCCGCCTCACTCCTCTGTATCTTCCTCCCCTCCCCCATCCAATTGTGAAGGTCGCCGACCCAGATGGTTCTGTTCTCCCCCGCCGCCGCCGGATACTGCATCGCCACCCACTGTTGCTGCGCGACGCAATCGGCTGCGTCGTCCCCCACTACCGGCGCCTGTTGTTGTTGCTGCTGCTGCGGATCAGAACCGTTGCTCGATTGCATCGTCAATTTATCACAACAACCAGTTTGAAAATAAATTAAAAAAAAAAGTGGCAGTTTGTGAGTGAGTGTATATATAGATAGATAGATATAGGTTGTATGTATAGGTTAGAGAGAGAGGGTGGGGTTGTTGAATCTGAGTTATAGGAATGGGGGAGAGATTGGGGAAGAGAGGCTAAAGAGAAGATTTATGTGTATTGAAAGTAGAAGATGAAGTTAGTTTTGGTTTAGTTTACTTTGCTTTGCTTTGATTTGCACATTGTATGGAAGAGACGAAGAGTGATTTTGGAAATACATTTCCCACATGGAGAAAAAGAATAAAGAGGAAATGGAGGAGGTGGATACAAATGGTCTGGCTATGGTTCGGTTTAATGGTTTAGATCGCGGTTCGGTCTGATACGGTTCGGTTCGGTTTGGTCGGTTTATAAGACTCAGACAGCAGACCGAACCGAACCGCACGGTTTGTGGTATTTTCAAACCAAGCTGAACCACGGAAGCATAAAAACCGAACCAAACCACATGGTTTTGTTCGGTTCGGTCTCAAACCGCGGTTTGAACCGAACCGCTTACACCGCTAATATTAACTGACGACTTGAAAACGGCAACTTCATCACGTCGCTAATTGCTACCGCCGGAGCGGTTAGCGTGATAAAGTTGGGCACGTCGACGGGATGGTTGGAGCGGTTAGGGTTATTGAAATTGGACCGAGTACAATCTGCAATGTGGCCTAACTTGTTGGAGTGGGAGAAGGGGGCAAATAGAATGTTGTCGAGATGGTTGGAGAGGAGAGGGGAGGATGATTCTGGCGGTCCCCAGCCGTTGGGATTGAACGGAACATCGTCAATTTCGAAGCCTTGATTTTTCCTCTCCTCTTTGCACAATTCACCTTTTTCACAAACAGTCAAAATGAATAAAAAATTGGTTTTTTTGCCCCCCTTTTTTTTCTAGCCCTCACCTCAATTTTAAAATATGTCATTTAAGCCCCTTAAAAGACATTTCAACCTCAAACTAACCAATTCTGTTAGTCATGTGCATGACACATGCTACTTAATTGACTTTTCTAACGAAAACTGTCAAAAGGCCCTAACTGGAGAGTATTTTTCACATCTAGGTCTGATCTGGCGAAAAAAACATCAGGGTTCGTTTGGGAGGGTGTTATATCACTTTAGGGTCTAAATTGTCATTAACCCTTATATATACTATCAATAACAATTTTTTAATTTTCATTAAGATAATTAAATCAACCTAAAGTTATTGCTCAAAGTTCCTTCGTGCTAACATGCAAAAAAGGTGGACACTTACTCTGGGACGGAGGGAGTAACTAATTTCAAAACTACCTTGTTTTATTTTGCACCCGTTGATAGTATATTTTCTAGTATTATTTTGTTGGCACCAAAAAGTTAATCATATATCCAAACCTTACCTTCAAAATCACTAAATTCTTAAAACTTATAAAACAATTTTATAATATTTAAAAAGTCAAGTAAAACTATCATTTTGATACAGAAAAAATATCATACTAACAAAATTTGTGCATATTCCAAAATACCCAATCCTTCATTTCTCAAACAATATCCCTCCATCTCTCTCTCTCATCCATCTCCTCACTCATCGTGAAAACCAACTCGCCACACTTTCTTTCTTCATGAAAACCCACACCTCATCCCCTTTCATGTCCATGGCAAACCCCCTACCTTACCAATCTTATTTTCTCTCCCTCCTCAACATCCCCACCGCGCTCTCTATGAACCCAATCTCTCTCTCTCTCTCTCTCTCTCTCTCTCTCTCTCTCTCTCTCTCATTGCTATAGAATTATGTTTCCCTTTCCAATTCCAGCCAATTGATTGCTATTTTCTCCCATTCCACCTCTTATAGACACGCAAACACGCAAAACTCATGCATAAACACAATCCAAAACACACATGAACATATATAAACACACAGTCACCTCTTCTTCTTTTGTTGATTCACAATGTTGCTGGTGTTCATCCATGGTTGACCGAACGCCACAAGGCACATTCATCGATCGATAACTGTCGAACTCAAACACCCTCATGTTTGTTCAATTCACCATGGTCGAACACCTTAATCTCCGTTCTTTCTTCCATGGCCAATGTTGGTTTTTTAAAAAACAAAAAAATTAGCCAAACTTATTGGTGTGATGCCACGAAATAGAGAAGTGACTGAAAGGGAGGGTCAGTCGTCATGGATAATTAGGAGGGAGAGAGAAGAATAGATGTGGTGTGAGGGTTTTCCATGGTTATGGAAGCAGTTAGGGTGGGGTTTTCATAGAGAAAGAGGGTACGGTGGGCTAAATTTCACCAATAGAGTGGAAATAAACATATGAAATCAAACACCCATGAGCCCAGATCCGTGCATGTTGATTAAATTAAATACAAGATGAAAGAAACTAACCCTTGAAGATCGAATCCATGAACATGGAATTTAGGTGTTGAAAAGCTAACACCCTCTATCGGTATCCACACGTCGAACGGACTCAAGAACACTTTCTTGATTGATTGCTAGATCCAAGGCTTGATGAAGAAACGATTTCTTCATAGGAATTATTTTGCTCCATTGATTATTGTATTTTGATAATTCTCAATCTCAAAATAAATAATTTTGCCTCTCTATATTTTATTGTTTCTAAAACAATGTGTTGTGATTTCTAAAATCAACATCCGAGGCTGTCAAACCCGGCTGCATATATTTATATGAGGGTTTGACCTAATTTATTTTGGATCAGGATTCATTGTCATACAAGAAATCTGAACAAACTGACCAGAATCGGGGAGGGAGCCATACGGCTATGTAGGAGCCGTACGGTGCCTTCTAAGCCGTACGGTGGTTAGTCCAAAATTCCCAGATTTTTAGCCTTTTTCAATCCGTTATATTTTGTGTGACCCAATAGGATTATACTAAGTTGGCAACGAGTCCGAACCATTCAGAACCCATAAGACATAAGCGGACTCTAGCAAGCCATTATGACTACCCAATTAGTATAACTTTGAAAGTCCAAAGTTACCTTATAGAACATATCACAATCCCTTTGGCAAGCGATATCATATTGGACATAAGTCATGGTGCACGTCAACTTATGTTGTCCAATGCTTTCTCGATCCCGAGTAGATTGATATAAGCAAATGACATTGAAAACATCAATTCATTTGGGTATTGCCATACAGTATCATCAATCTCACTCATCGAGTGACCAAGCAGATATCTCTCTTGAGAGAGGGACAAATCTCATCTTGACTTATCATTCTTCCCTACAAGGATCCGATTATGCCAATCATAGCCTTTATAACTACCAGGTTAAAGGTAGCGTTTGACTATGTCAAACATAATATTCAATCTCAAGTCTAAGGATATCAAATGATATAACTATTATGAGATTTAATTATGACATTTGACCATAGCATAAATCTCATAACGGGTTTATCCAGTACCTTGTTCTCCAACAAGTACCCACAAGTTTAATCTGCATCCTATACACCATAATCATCATATGATTATCCATTAAACTCATCCTAGCCCTTCATAAGTGCTAGGGACAATGATTATTATAATAAACATGCAAAAGATATAATAATCGGGCTTGTTATCTCTATAAAAATGAAGCTATGATGTAACGCATAGGTCTTTCTCAAGGGTCTAGGGCATAATATCCAACAGTTTTCATAGAGAAAGAGGGTCGAGTGGGCTAAATTTCACCAAGATAATGGAAATGGATGAGAAGGAGAGACAAATGAGGTATAGTTTTGAAGAGATGAAGGATGATGTTGTTTTGAAATATGTGCAAATTTTACTAGTGTTGTAGTAATTTTATGGGTGCAAAACAACTCTCAAGACAATATTAACCCTTATTATAATGACACCCATATACTTTCTTTTTTGTTTTTAAACCTATTATTTCTAAGCACACCCCCTTCAAATATTTCCCTCACAAACCACGAGTAACCCTCCCACTCTCACTTTCACCCTCACTCATAATTCTATTTAAAATATCGAGTAGTACTAAGTGTACAAAATAGGCTTACAAAATTTTGATTACAAAATTAGTTGGAAGTCAGTGATTGAATATTTATTTAATAAATAGTGTGATCCACAAACTCAACATTCAATCATTAATTGCTAACTAATTTTGTAAACATTTTTTATAATCTTAGCATTGCTCAAAAAAATTATTGTCCATTTGAAAAGTTGACTGCAAAAAGCTTTCCCAAAACACCCTTCTTAAAATTTAATATATCCACCTAAATGGTGTTCAAATATCCAACATAAACTCATTTGTACTCAAAAAGCTCTCCAATATTTTTTTTATTTCAATTTATGCTTTAAATTTACTTTTCACGTAATTTTATAAAAAAATTGTAATATTATATGCATATGATATCAACCGAACATCTTTATAGGTGTTCATTCTACTCAACCGTACGAAGTTGTTCTTTAGGTACTAGTTGAACATCATTATAAAACATGCCGTTAGGTGCTCTCATTATGAAAGAGCACCTCTCACTTGTTCTTTTGGCAAAGATATTTGGTACTCCCTCTCTCAAAATGATGATTTTAATGTACAATTATTTTTTAATTCGTGTGTATCCAAATCAGTGTTCTAAAAAGCGCTACGCGGCGAAGCTGGGCCTAGCGCCTAGGGGCCTAGGCGAGGACTAGGCGGGGCCGAGAAATTAGATTATTTTTAATATTTTTTTTATAAATATGTATTATATATATATATATATATATATATATAAATATATATATTTATCCAAAAGTTAGTGCCACTTATTTTTTTATGTGTCAAAAATAAGTTATTTTAATTAAAAAAATATAAATCAAAATAAAGAGTTATGATATTTCAAAAGTGTAAGTTACATATTTATACACTAGCCCATCTTTATTTATTAAGCCCAAATATAATTTCAAATGAGGCCCACTATCTCCCTCTTAAGAAAACCCTATCTCATTAACCCTAAATAACACAACCCTTTTTCTTTTTTTCCTTTACGGTGTTTGCTTCCCCCTTCTTCTTGTCAAAGTGCCGCCACCACTGACCACACGACCTTCCAGTTTTTTCGCCTCCATCTCCATTTGTGATCGGCGATCCCTTTCTTCCTTCTCTCAACAGGTAGAAACCCTTTCTCTCTCTCTCTCTCTCTCCCTCTTTGTTCTCTTGCGGCCTCACTTTTCTCTTTCTCCGGTCGTCTTTCTCTTTTCTCCTTCTTTATTCTCGTCGCCGATCGCATTTTTCGGCGACCTTCGTCGAGCCCGCCTAGGACCGCCGAGCCCGCCTAGTCGCCGCCTAATCCGCCGAATCTCCGCCTAGTCCTCCCGGCGCCTAATATGGCCGACTTGAAGGAAATCGGGGCGGAATGGGGCCGCCTAGCGCCTAAGCGCCGCCTAGACGGCCGCCTAGCCCGATTTTTAGAACACTGATCCAAATGTCGACATTTCTCTAAAGAATAGAGCATTTAATACAATGTTGATCCAAACCAGGTTCTTCTTTTATTTAATACAAATCTTCATTTTTCCTAGATTCCCATTTAGTAGTTCTTATTTTTATTTGATTAATCAATATCCCAAATTTTGCATTTATTATTTGACAATTAATAAATGCAAAATTAGGGATTAATTTTCAGTTTTTTTTTTTTTAAATTTGACGTTTAATAAATTCTCTCATTTGTGAGAGCCGTAGATTTTTCTCCGTAGTTGAGAGCATGTGTTTGTGTGTTTGTTGCTTTGTTTGTTTGTTTTTGTGCACTGCAATTGTAATATATCTTCAATGGCGAATTCGCATCATCCCAAAAAAGAAAAGAAAAAGAATGCCATTGTTCTTGTTGCACAAGGATGTTTTGAGGGTTTTGGAATGTTTTGTGGACGATTATTCACCAACCGGGATTCTCCATGTTGAGCAACATCAAATATTATCCAACAAGGGATTTCTTAATTGCCGACTTGAGGCAGTTTCCAAGTTTTACTTGGAGTAGTATCCGTATGTTTCAAGATTTAAATCGAAATTGTAATTGTTGTAGGTTGAGAAACGAATCTATTATGATATTTGGGGTGAGCCTCCGGCCATTGTGGAGTCCCGTCTCTGTTCTTATTATTAATGCAATTGATGTTGTTTAAAAAAAAACAAGGGATGTATGAAGTAGAATTATTTTGTTGTTCACACCCGTAAAACTATTTAGTACATTTGTACGTATTTTTACAATTTTAAACGGTACAACACTGTGAAGCACAATTACAAATATACTCAATATATTTATATTTATTTTTTTATGGTGAAGGGCCAAACTAGTCTCGAGAATAGTCAAAGGACATAAGTGCAGTAAGTCATTTAACAACGGCCTGACTGAAACTTTTGTAAGAATACAGAGGCCACATTGAAAACATACATCTCACCAGTCGCCACCAAAATCACGATTGCAACGAAACTTCTTCAACATTCAATCTTTGCGAAAATTTCCAATCGGTACGTATTACAAAAACGATTCTATGTAATTTTCGATTGAATATTGACTCTATTTGGTAGTTTGATATCAATTTATGTTTATGATGTTGCCCGTCCCGATCTAGTTCCCCTTCTCGGTTTGGGGATTTGATTCAGTTGCGTGTTTCAAAATCTGATATTTCGTTATGAGTTTTTGATGAATATTGTTTTGATTTATGTTGGGGCTTATTGTATGATTGAAAAGATAGGCTCGGTTTCATTGTTGGGGTTTTGATGTATGAAAATGGTGCCAAATTTTTATTTTTGGTTTCATGTAGAGGAGAATTAATGATCCCAATAACCTGATGTGGTAGTTCATCACTATTAAGTAGGAAAATACCTAGATTGTTAGTTCCCATCAATTTTTTATGCGATTTTCTGATCTAGGATTCAAGGCGTGTAGTTTTTCTAAATGGAATAATAGTTTTCTGAGCATGTTGGGTTACACGTATGAATGCTATGCTTGTGATGGGTGGAGGTGTACGGTAGTTATTTTTGGTGAGGAGGGTGAGTGGGGTGTTCTGTTTGGTATTTGAGGGAGGGATGTGATGGGAAAGGTCTGAAGCAGGGTGGATGAATGGAACCAGCTTTTTAAGCCCCTAAATACAGGTTTAATCTTACACTGTTACACATGTACAAGTACTAAGCTGTTTTTGGAAAATAGTACCCCATATCTTCTAACATTATATATAACTTTGATCGTTTTTGTCTTGGTTTTGTACTTTGTAATTTTTAATTTTTGTACTCCTCTGTCCCAAAGAATGACGTGGGTATTCAAATAGTTTCTTAATCTGTGCATATATCCAGAACTTACCTTTGTTCTAGGAAAGAGGGCGTACTTAATTGTACACTTGTTCTTGTGAGTTTTTGTAAATTTGATGTGTGGAACTAAAGGATGGTTTTCTTTTTGCTATTGTATGATATTATTAATCATAATATTTTGTTCCAAAAGATGTAATCAACACTAGTTGATTAATAACTTGAACCTAAATTGTTGGTAATAAACCAAAAGTGGCGATTTAGTGCAGTTTTAGTTTATACTCCCTCCGTCCCTAAATGATCTTCACATTTGACTATTCAAACTTTTTAAGGATATGAACACTTGCTTCTCTAGACATGTTGTGTTTATGTACTTTTAAGCCTAAATTGTAGAAACGGGAAGTACTTTTTGGTACACTGAAAAATGGCAAATGAGAAGATCATTTTGGGACAGAGGGAGTATTTCTTAGGAAAAACTGATATATGCTATTTGGTCTGGGTTTTTTTTCTTTCAGATTTTGGAGCCTGCTTATGATTTCTAGTTTTTCAAAACCTAAAATGTATGTGGTTGGTTTTGTTTTGGCTCATAAATAATTTATAAAGCGTGATTAAACTATAAGCCATAAACACTTGCTGCGGCGGTTATTGGGCTTATGAAAAACAATGGGGATTGTTCTTTATTAGACTTTTCCATATTCCAATTTTACCCTTTTTTTAGAGTTAAATACCCTTTTCGTCCCTAACCTATGCAACCTTTTTCCTTTTGGTCACTGAACCATTTTTTTTTCCGATTTAGTCCGTAACACTTGTAGTTGTGGGACTATGTAGTCCTACAATTACATTGCCGTCCCTTTCTTTGTTAAATTCAGTGACATGGCATAATGATGTCACAATTTTGTCACTCAGACAAGGATGAATATTACTTTTAAATGAAACTTTCAACTGCCCATCAATCTTCATACTCTTCTTACCCACCATAAACACTTCTTGATAAACCGTTAGCTATCAACTACAAACGATAAGCTAGAAATTCAGTGATATCCAACTTTTTTTTTAGTAAAAGTATGCCATGAGTGCGATCAGGTTAATTGAAGTTGAACATGTGCTGGGATAAGTGCATTATTGTCATTATTTTTCTGAATATCTGATCTTCTGAGCTTGCCCGTTCCTTCATAATTTCGTCTCAGTATAAACTTCTTTCACTTTCTCTTTGCCAATCGTATTACTCATACTATTTGTTGACACTTGAGAGTGTAACTGGCCATCTTATTTCTGGTAGCTGTGTCTTGCTTGTTTAGACTTTGGAACTTTAACAAGGCTCACTTATGCGCTACAACTAAACACTGTTGCATTTCTAAGTAGTCTTGTAACTTTACTTGCCAGGCAGCAGTTTCTTAGAGGAATATTGACCTTTATGGAGAAAAAAACAGCATCTCGCCTATTCGTGAACGATGGTTCTTTCATGGAGAGGTTCAACCAGCTTCAAAAAGAGCAGGAGAAGGGTTCTAATGTGAAGGAATCTAAATTATCCCCAATTTATCAGGGAATGCAACCCTAAGACCTTTAGTAAAATGGTTTGGAGTCTAAAGCTTCTGGTTTAGCAAAACAAGCAAAGCTTCTTCAAGTGGCAAACTTGCATTCAGTCTAAAACAGAAGCCGAAGCTTGTGGCTGCACCTGTTAAGTTGGATGAAGATGAGGATGAAAAGGAAGATGGTATTCCATCAGGTTATGGATCAACTAAAGGCAGAAACTGGAACAGCTTGATGCCACAAATCAGTCATCAAAGCGAGTTGATATTGGTAAATTACTTCTTATCTACATATATTTGGCTTGGTTGGATTAGGAAGTCAAGCTCCTTGTTATTTGATTAAATATGGAGTGAGGTTTTTTATTATATATCTTCGTTTCTCTCCTAATATTGATGCAAGAAGCTGTATTCACTATTATATATGTGTGCGTACGCACATATCACCCATACATCCATACATGTAGAAAGTACTTTCAACCCTCTTATTTAATTATCAAGACTTTGTAACTCTAATTAGTGTTTTTATTCCCTTCCTATTTCTGTTTAATTGTTGCTAGATAAGTACTCAACTATTAGATGATTGGGCATTGGCTTAATGCATGTCCTCTTTGTTAAGCTGTTCTCACTTCCTTCTCGTGCTCCATGAAAAAAGATAAACAAAATATCTGTTATCTGCACTCTACCTTCGTCTTGCACTTGGAAAAAAAGTAGGATTCTGTACAAGTACTGGTACATGAAGGCATTCATGAATTACTTTTCTTGTCTGATGAATGCAGCTTACACTTAAAGATCTCTCAAGATTGATAGACAGATTTTTAATGGCAATTTGAAACCTATCGCAGGCCCAGTGCAAGAGTTACTTGCATTCCCCTGTTCATGCTCTTGGTTTTAATCAGTTATTTAAGTGACATGCAGCACGACCTCCCCCTAGTGATCCTACAGTGAAGATGGTTGCTGACAAATTAGCAAGTTTTGTGGCAAAAAATGGGAGACAATTCGAGGATGTCTCGCGGCAGAAGAATCCTGGAGATACTCCTTTCAAGTATGTTTTTTTTTCTTCATGAAGCTTTTGTTTGCTAATAATTTGGAAGCAATGGCTTCTTACCATGCGACACCAAGAAAAAAACACTGCTTCGTGAATTATCATAAAAGAGTATAAAATTAATTTGAAAATCGTGTAAATCACCAAAACTGGTCCAATTATCTTATTGATACCTGGCCCTGGCTCCATAAGCGAAATGCCTTCTGTGCCTTGGTCAGGAACTGGCTGATTGTCTTGTGATGAATGATGTACTTTGACGAGGAATTGGGATGCAGAACTTGTAATATCTTTGGTGTAAAAGCTTAATTCTAGCTGAGGAGAATTCTTTGTTAGAACAAGAACAAGGCGGAACATCCACGCATTTTACATTTGTTACCAATAAGCTCAAACTAGTATTTGCTTTACTTTTACGCAACATTGGTTACATTTCCCCCCATGTTATCTGCTTTTGTTAATTGATAAGTTTATTGAGTATTTGAATCGAAAGTGATGTCAAAAGGCTGCTGTCAGTATGTAGGGGTAAATGTTGGAATGTATTTGTGGAAATCATTTTTTCTTCTTCTCAGACTTCAATTGACATCTATTTGATGGAGAGATTATGTATCGTGTAATTGTTTTGTTAATAGATTCTGGAATACCATTTGAAGTGATCAGTATTAATAGATTTCTCCTACTACTTACACTTGCAGATTTTTGTTCGATAAAAGTTGTGATGATTACAAGTATTATGTGCACCGGCTTAGTGAAGAGGAAAAGGCTCAGGTTCAATCCGCAGATCCACACACATCACAAAATGGTTCGTGTTTAAGTAATTGATTCTTTCTGTTGCTTTCTGCTGTAGCTTACACATTGTACTCTTTGGTCATTAGTTCATACTCCCTCTATCCCAAAAGATAGTTCCGTATGACCAAACTTTAAGATTGCAGCCTTATTTCTTTGTACCACATTTGGATTGCAATAGAACTATTTTGTTGCTTTCTGTTGTAGCTTACACATTATACTCGAGTCATTAGTTCACACCCCCTTCGTCCCAAAAGATAGTTCCATTTAACAAACCAAACTTCTTAAGATTATAGCTTTTTTTTGTACGTCATTCGAATTGAAAATACTTGCTAAGTGGAACTCTCGGTAAGTGAGGTGGTGCGTAATTGAAAATAATCTATCTGCGACTTTATAAATCAATCTGCGACTTTATAATTTTTTATTGGGCAAGTGTTTAAAAAGAATTTGAAATTTACAATTGCAATTATGATATTGACTTCTATTCTATAGGTGTTGCAAGCTCTACCACCCTCAATTCAAGAAGCGTGTCTCAGATATCACATGAGGAGCACCTGAATTATCAAATTCCTGCTTCTGCTTTGTATAAAGATACAGAAATCTCTAGAGCTTCAGGTACTTCAGCACATACGTCACATGAACATCTGTCTATTCTAATTTGGCTTGAATAACTCAATATTCTTTTTAGCGGGATGGACTCTGTAATGCAATGTGTTGAGAAACAACGCTTTCTAGTACTTACGATTTACTTTTTTTTTGCTTTATCGAGATAAGCTCGGCCCTTAATGGAACTCTAGACCTCAAAGTTTTTCCTTTGAGTCCCTGCCATTTCTTCCACCCTTTGGTTTTAACCCTGTTTCGGTATGTTTGATACATGGAAGTACTGGAAGATTAGAAAATGAAAAATAGGTGTGACCTAGTTGCTTATTGCAGATGATTTATCGCTAGCACAAATAAATTCTTTCTGTCAGAAAATACATGCAGATAGGATATGATAAAAGTCGATGTGTTAGTTTGGTACTATATAAACGTTGGATATATGAACCTAAAAATGTATAATATTGTTTGTGTAATCAACGCTGATATATATTTTATAAAGCACCAATTTTTTTTCTTCTAGAAATAGAATAATACTTATATCTATCATTCTAAGTTTGTGTGTTTTTTTCCCTGTATTCTATTATGACTCTTGACATACCCAAACTTTTCTTCGCATTCGGGATCTCCCTGAAATATCTTCCTTTTTGAAAATTGATGACTATTTTTTCGAAACAAGCCCCTCTTCAGTCGGGTCACAAACTGTCACCCATGAGATCATTGAGCGTGAAGGTCAAAATTAAGTCAAAGTTCCTGATACACTTGTAATTCTCTTTAAACTGCATGTCGAGTCCAAGTGGTCTATAATTTAGTAGCTGCGAGATTATTATGTTTCAAACTTGCAATGCAAATGGCTAAGCACATGCGGCACTTGTATCTATGTGAAGGAGCACACATACGAATTTATGTAGGCTTTTTGTGATAGTGTTATCATGGGTGGATAAATCCTTAACTTGCGGAACTTGTGTGATAAGATCAAATAAACACACTTAACACAAAGTAATCTTTAGCTAAGCATTTGTCATAATCTGGTTCTGCTGCAGTTTATTTAATCATCAAATCTAGACTGCCTAATGAAACGATTAAACCTAATCAACATACCGTATTTACACGACTGTATTTTAGTTTTCCTTGACATTGCTGATTCTTTTCGCCTGTAGGTGAATATAGTTCTCCAGCAGCTGCAGATCCTGTAGCAATGATGGAATTTTACATGAAGAAGGCTGCACAAGAAGAGAGAAGGAGACAGCCTAAACAGTCAAAAGATGAGATGCCTCCCCCTGCTTCTCTTCAAGGTACTAACCCTGATTGAGGTTAACCTTTTTTTTAAAAAAAAAAAAAGAAAAAAAAAATGGGCCTTTTTTCTATTGCAACATTCTCCTTAGTCTATCTAGTCCGTCCCTCATTTTTTTGTTTACTTGCATCATAGGAGGTCCTGCTAAAAGGGGTCATCATATGGGTGATTTTATCCCCGATGAAGAGCTTTTGAAGTTCATGGCCGGCTGTGATGACGTTGCTGCTCAGAAAGCAGCAAAAGAAGCTGCAGATAAAGCTAGGATCCAGGCTGATAATGTTGGACACAAACTTCTCTCTAAAATGGGTTGGAAAGAAGGTGCTCTTCTCCCTTTTTCTTTCTTCAACTACTCAAGTTCTTAACATTCTTTGAAAGCTTATGCATTAGTTTATTTTTTCCAAATTTTTCAATGGTTGCAATTAAACATGAAACCTATATTTGAGATTATACTCCCTCCGTCCCACCTCACTTGAGACTTATTTCCATTTAGTCCGTCCCACTTCACTTGAGACTCCCCAAAATGGTAATCTTTTTATAATTTTATATTCAATCTACCCCACCCAGCCATTCTCTCTCTTCATTTTCCACCACACAATTCATTCAATCAACCTCCTATTAACCTCACTCATTTTCTCTCTTCATTTTCTACCACACATTTTCCTTATTTTATTCTTTTTCCTTAGTTATTGTGCCCACCTCTTAGGTCTCAAGTGATGTGGGACGGAGGGAGTATATATTTTCCATCTATTTTCCGAGTTATTGCTGTGTGAAAAAATGGCTCCTTACTCCAATATACAAGAGTGTGTACAAGGCCCTAGTCTGGAGTAAAGATCTTTAACACCACCACAACTGATCCAAGTTATATGATTGGGTGACATCAGCCCTAATGTTGTGATCTGTTGGATGCGGTACAAAGTGTGGCACACAAAGTGGTATAGGAAATCTGGTCACCCTAGTCCTTTCTACCTGGCTTGGGCCTGTTATAGTATGGCAGTGCTTGATTGAGAATTTTCAAGATCAAATTTTTGCACCAATTATACTCCCTGTCTCAAAATGATAGTCCTGTTTGACTTTGACTTTTCAAACATTTTAAGGTTGCATTATAAGTTTTGGAAATTCAGTGGTTTTGAAGTCTTCATTTTAGAAATGGGACTAACTTTCTGGACAAACAAAAATGAGAAATGGGACTATCATTTTGGGACGGAGGGAGTACTATCTAATGTATTAAAGTCTAGGTAATAGGGATGTCACTAATTATTACCTTTATGTTCCCGTGTTTTTTGAAATTGTAGGCGAGGGGCTTGGGAGTTCAAGAAGTGGCATTGCAGATCCAATAACGGCAGGTGGTGTGAAGAAGGACCACTTGGGGGTTGGGGCAGCTCAACCTGGGGAGGTAACTCCAGAGGATGATATCTATGAACAGTATAAGAAGCGGATGATGCTTGGTTACCGTTACAGACCAAATCCCTTGGTGGGTAATTATTTACAATCATTTTTGAATTCTATAATTAACTTTTATTCACAATTTTTTTTTCATCGGGGTCGACCTATTGTTTTCTTGTTACAGAACAACCCAAGAAAGGCATACTACTGAGTGACGTGTAACGATCGCGCAGACATTTTAATTGCTAGATTGTTAGGTTTGTACTTGACTACAAACTTGTGGGAACTTTTATCAGATCAAATTTGGTGTTGCATTTGTATTAGTCATGGTTTTACAGTATTTATTTCTTCCAAACATAATGTGTTGTTGAAAGCAAGTTTCATGAGCTCTATACCAATCTACTGTTTGTGTTTTTTTTTTTCTTGAAATCTTCTGAGGAGGTTCTAATTTAAAGCTGTATCGTCGTTTCTATATACGCCCGGCCTGCCAAAATAATCTTCACGTTTCAAACAATTTAAGGATGTGAACACTTGCTTCACTAGTCATGTTTTGTTTATCCACTTTTAAGCTCAAATTGTAGATATGTGAAGAACTTTTTGAGACAATGAGAGAGAAACGGCAAATAAGAATATCGTTTTGGGACAGAGGGAATAGTAGGTCAATATACATTTTTAGCCCACAAGCTTTGTTTAACTTTCGGTTTTAACTTCTCTTCTTTATGTTTAGTAGTTTTAACCCTTATGCTTTAGATACACAATTATTTTCCAAAAAAAAAAACAAAAAAAAAACCCATAGTATGATGGTTATAAATGCTAAAGTTTCACTTTTGGGGAAAGTATCTTAACTAAAAGGGTTAAACTGATAAATATAAATAAGAGAGGTTAAAACCTAAGCTGAATTAAAGTATAGGCCTATATGGTACATGACTCTGGTCGAAGACACTTACTCCCTCCGTCTCATTCGAATTACGACAATTTGCTATTTCGGGTGTCCCATTTGAAATAGGACAACTCTAAAATGAAAATGATTTATCTAGTGTGACCCACTTTCACACTCACACAACTTTCCCTTTATTATTTCATGCCCCACTTTTTCTCTCCTACTTCATTTTTCATATTCACAACACATGCTCCACTAGCACTTTTCCTTAATCCCCGTGTTGAAAGAGAATCTTATTTCGAGTGAGATGGAGGGACTATTTGTTATGCGCGCGTTTTATGAGTGTGCACGTATGTGTGTAAAATGCTAAACAGAGGCACGGAGAGGATTGAACTAGAGAGCTTATGCTTTGTGATATTCAATTAGGATTTACTATTCCCTCCCTCTGACACGGCTTAAGAGTCTGAGTTTGACTTTACACGGAGATTAAGAAAAAGTAAATGTTGTGAGTATGAAAAAGTATGTAAGAGAAAGTAGGAGAGATAAAGTGGGTAGGGAGTTTTTGTTGTGAGAATGATAAGTGAGTCCCATAGTCTATTATTTTAGGTAATAACCAAAAAGGAAAGTAAGAACCTTAGGCTGAGACGGAGGGAGTACCATTTTAGGGTTTGAGCGGCACCATTATTTTTCACGAAACTTGAAAAACAAGGTAGAATGAAAAAATAAAAATAATACTAACAATAAAAAAGAAAAAAGAAAGAATATTGATGGGGATGCTGGCCAATGATAGGCCCTCGCATAGAGAACAAGGTAAATCTGACTGAAGGTTAAGCAAAAAACTAATGGAAGATTTCTAGGACATAATTTACGTTATGGTTATTTCATAATTCTCAATCCCGTCCTATCTTGTACTCCCTCTCTATCCTAGAAAGATAGTCTCAATTTTGACTTTTTATAGTCAATAAAAATAAATTTTGACCACACATTGATGTCAATTTAATGATCACAATGAAATTATACAAATTGTTATTAATAAATCACATAATGATTTATCAATTACAAATTTTAGAAATTCACTAGAATGTCACCAATAGTTGGTCAAAGTTTATTTTTGCTGACCATAAAAAGTGAAAATGAGACTATCTTTCCGGGATGGATGGATGGAGTATTAGTCAGTACGTTTGCCTAAAAATTCAGTGTAGATATACTGTTGGGTAAATATAAAGTGCCACAAAATATGGCTTACAAAATGATGTGTCAAAATTTTATTGGTGTTTTTTATTAAAGTGTGCCGGGTCCACAATCAATGCAACCAATAAAATATCGCCACCTCACTTTGTATCTATCATTTTGTAAACCTCTTGATATGATGATCAAGTGGCGTGTCCTGCTATTGGAGAGCAGCGGTACAAGTTTTGAGGAAAACACAAGAGGTGTTGAAGATGACCGATGACGATGAGACAGAAAGTGGAGATCATGGAAGATGCAAGTTGAAGATGAGAATGATGTGGTGGAATTTGAGTCAAGGGGAGATTTGTTGGGATTTTGGCTCAAATTCTAATCCAAATTGGATTGTGAAAATCATGCGTAGGAATTTATTTCCTAATTGGACAAGAAGTGAGAAGATTGTTTCCTAATGCAAGTATGATAGGAATTTGTGAGTCCTTATGGGTGTAGGACAATGATTCCTTATTGTACTAGGAAAGAGTTTTATTTAAAGTCTTTATAAAGGGTGTGAGGGCTATTATTTTGTGTGTGCCTTGGTGGTGCCAAGAGGGGTTTCCCTTAGGGGAGAGTGTGAGGAAGAGGGGATTAGTGGGTGTGCCTCCCCTATACAAATAGGCTTCACCAATATGGTTTTTTTTGGAGGGTGTGGACGTAGCCCATTGATGTTTGGGTGAACCACATTAAATCTTGTGTCTTGTTCTTGTTTTGTGTGCGTGGGTATTTTGTTATCTCTTATTGCGATTTCTTTTGTTGGTGAGCGATCCCTGGATCGAAACCAGGCTCTGATACCAGTTGTTGGGACCGCGACCACCCCCACCACTCCACATTAGTATAATATTGTCCGCTTTGGGCCCAGCCCGCACGGATTTGTTTTTGAGTCATCTCCCAAAAGGCCTCATACTAATGGAGTGTGTGGACACCTTTATATACTAGACAATTCTTCATTCAATTACCGATGTAGGACTTGGGTTGACACCCCAACACAAACCATCGGCCGCTTGCCGGTACACACTATTTCGACGGATAGGAAATTATAGTAGAAAATTTTAATTACCTTTTATTTTTACAAAAAATATTCTTATTTTAATGAGTATTATATTACTTATTTGGTGTAAAATATGCTATAAATAATTTTCAAATATGTCTATAATTTATTTTTTGAACTAATGTCTACAAAATGTTCAAAAAAAAAAGTGAAAAAACACTAATGTCTACAAATTATTAAGAAGTTGAAAAGTGGCGTAAACGTAGTGAAAAACCGCACAAACTTTATACTCCATCCGTTTCACAATAAGTGTCACTTTTGGTCAAATACATACAACTTTGACCAATATTTTTTTTAAAAATAATGATCTTAATAAAAATTAAAAAGTTATTATTAAAAGGATTATCAATAATAACACTATGACAAAATTTATATTTTTATTAGCATCATTATTTTTTATTAAATTTTTGGTTAAAGTTGCATGCGTTGGACCAAAAGTGACACTTATTGTGAAACGGAGGGAGTAGTTTATACGCATCTTATCCAATAATTTATTACTTTCTCTTTAAACTTTTAATTGTATCTCATTGATTGTCTCTATCTATTTATATGATTATAAAACTTGTCATCACCAAATTTCATACTCTAGATATTTATTTTAAAACAAAAAAATAGAAAATAGGACATTTATTACATAATACATACAGGAGTATCGAACAACTTACCTTACTTATTGCTATACTTACACCATCTTTATTGGTGATCCCTACTCAAGATCGCCAAGAAGAGACAAAATGTTGACTTAAAAAAAAAAAAAAAAAAACTGAGAGATCGACAATCGGTTTGCCGAACCGATCGAGATCGCGAACTAGTTTGTTCAAGGTTTGTGGGACACGTGGCACAAGGTTTGTACTTTTAACTTTTTTTTTTTTTTTTTTTTTTCTTTTTAGCAATCCATTACAATAATACAATATCTTTTACTCCCTCCGTCCAAAACAAAGTTGAAATTTGTCCCAAAATGTTTGTAGTTTTGTTTTTATCTAGACATTTTTTGTTTCGGTACTTAAAATATTTCAAAAATATTATTAAAATAATTTAAGTAGCCTTAATTATTACTCAAAGTTCATTCGTAAAACTCATGAAAATATGAGGACAACCATTCTGGGACAGAAGGAGTAAAAAAATACAAAAAATCAAAATTCATATTTTTTCCATTCTCTATAAATAGAGGCTTATATTGCTATAGTTTGGTGCACAAAACATTCTTCTCCTCTATCGACATAAAGCAATCTATCTATCTTTTTATTTTTCTAATTTCTCATTATTATCATGGATCCAGATTTCCCATTTGATTCAAACTCTCAAGAATACCTCAACTCTCAAGAATACCTCAACTCTCAAAACTATTCAAACCAAGAATATTATTCTCAAAATTTGACAAACCACCAAAATTTTGATAATTTTGAAAACCATTCAGGCTCTCAAATTTCTCCAAATCTCTCTCAGATTCCTATATCAGCAAATGTCCAAAGATCCCAAAATATATCCCGAAATTTATTTCAAAATGTTGAACAAACACAAACAAATCCTAAAAAGAGTGGTAAGTGTACTGGTTGGCTTGTGAAAGAAGACTTGGCACTAATGTCAAGTTGGATTTGTGTTAGTGAGGACAGTGTACGTGGTAATAACCAGAAGAGCACTGTGATATGGGCACGAGTGGCGAAAATGTTTGAACAAGCTCGATTGGAGAACCCGGAAGAATTAGTGAATGAAAGAAATCTAAATTCACTGAAAAGCCGTCATAAACGACTTAGCGATAATGCGAGCAAGTGGGTAGCTGCATACAAGGAAGCATATCGCCGGAGAAGGAGTGGAATGAGCAAGAAAGATATTGAGGCTGAAGCTCACACAATTTATGAGGCCGATGGTGGTAAGTTTACTGATTTACATGTATTTGAGGAAGTTATGAGTAAACATCCTAAGTGGGAGTTAAATCTGGATCGGAATGTAACTCGTATCCGTGATGAAGATGAGGAGGACAATGAAGAAAAAGTCGTGGCAGCTCGAAACGATCAAGGACAAATGAAGACGGGGATCATTCAACCCCTTCAAATCCAGAAACTCCAATTAGTGATGCTTCAACAATTTCCCGTCCGGAAGGTAGAAATGCTGCTAAAACGAAAGGAAAAGGTAAGGCATCATCATCTTCTCATATTTCTGATGAGTTTACTGCAGAAATTCGTGCGCTGAGGCTCACAAGAAACAACGAAGTTGAGCTGATGAACAAACTGGGAAATGATAAAATTGAATTGGAGCGTAAAAAAGAAGAAAGAAAAGCTAAGAAAATGAATGTTATGATGTTGACTGCATTGGTGAATAAAGAGCACTTGTCCCCAGAAGATGAAGAAATGAAGCGTCGTCTAATGGAAATTGTATTTGGAAATTGATTGAATATGTTTTCATGTTATTTAAGTTCATGTATTGTAGGGTTTTTTCATGTAATTTAAGTTTATGTCATTTTAATTATTGTAACTTTGGTTGTTTTTATGTAATTTGAATTACTAAGTAATTGTCATTTCATTGTTGTCATATTCTACTTTAAATTGCCCCGTCCACTTTTACATTACTTCATGCAGGGGATTCAAAATCCATGTGCCTTTACTGATTATTGTCTTCTTCAACATTGAGTTGTCACATCTGCTTTACAAAATATTGGACATAATCTGAAATTCACGTGCTTTCTTTAATGGTTCTGATCATTTCTTGTCATCTTCTATCTAAACTTGTCATATCACTTTTATCATTGGAAATGGCAGACATATTTTTCAGAATTCACATGGATACTACACATTTCTAATCATTTTTGTCATCTTCTACCAAGACTTGTCATGTCACTTTAGAAATGGCAATCATGATTCAGAGTTCACATGGCACGATTCAGAATTCACATGGATGCTACACATTTCTAATCATTTTTGTCATCTTCTACCAAGACTTGTCATGTCACTTTAGAAATGGCAGTTATGATTCAGAGTTCACATGGCACGATTCAGAATTCACATGGATGCTTTAATAATGCTTTAGTTATTAGGTTTGACAAATTTCTATAAATTGATTCCATAACTACTCTATAAATTCATCTATAATTTTTTGCTATACACATTCCACTTCTAAAATGTCTTCAAATGAAAACTCATCCCAAAATTCAAGTTCTAGTTCTGACTCATCCAATTTTGTTGAACTTGATGAATGGGAGGCAAGAATTGTGCAACAAAATCGACAAATTGATCGCATCATCGAAGATGTGATCATTAACATTCCCACATTATGCTTAGATTCAACAAATTCATCTAAAAAGGCAAGAAGGAGGTTTATTGACAGGCAACGGGAGGAAGGTGCAGCTCGTTTATTCAACGACTATTTTTCTGACAAGCCAACCTACCATGCGGATATATTCCGTCGCAGATTCCGGATGTGTAAACATGTGTTCCTAAGTATAGTGAGAGAAATCACTACTAATGATGAATACTTTCAACAAAGGCAAGATGCTACAGGTAGACAAGGTCTTTCATCATTGCAGAAATGTACGGCAGCCATGAGGGTGTTGGCATATGGGACATCAGCGGATGCGGTTGATGAATACCTACGAATAAGCGAAGCCGTAACAAGGAAATCTCTTATGAGATTTGTAGAAGGGGTAATTTCAAACTTTGAGGAGGAATATCTCCGACGACCTAATGAACAAGATTTGGCAAGATTACTTTATGCAGGGGAACAACGGGGATTTCCAGGAATGATGGGAAGTATTGATTGCATGCATTGGGATTGGAAGAATTGTCCTAAAGCTTGGGCTGGGCAATTTGCAGGAAGAAGTGGAAAACCAACTCTCATTTTGGAAGCTGTTGCATCATATGACTTGTGGATATGGCATGCATTCTTCGGAACACCAGGTGCAGGTAATGATATCAATGTACTTCACAAGTCTCCTGTTTTCAATGATATTTTGGAGGGTCAAGCACCAGAAGTTAGTTACGTAGTTAATGGTTCGGAAAAAAATATGGGATATTATCTCACTGATGGCATTTATCCAGCCTGGGCAGCATTTGTGAAATCAATCACTACTCCTGTAATTCAAAAGCATAAGGTGTTTGCTCAACGTCAAGAAGCTGCTAGAAAAGATGTTGAGCGAGCGTTTGGAGTTCTACAATCTCGTTTTGCATTTATCAAACGCCCTTGTCTTCTTTGGGATCGTCATAATATTGGAAGAATAATGATGGCTTGTATCATCATGCATAATATGATAGTAGAGGATGAACGAGACACATATCAAACTTATTATGATCCTACAGAATTTCAGAACGATAAACCTACAAATTGTCAAAATACAGTGATTGGAGAAGATAACGAGATATCCTTTCAATACGGTACCGAACGAGTTACAAGCTTGGCGACATATATGACTAACAGGGCACAACTTCGCAATAGAGAAGCTCACAAAGCTCTTAAAAATGATTTGGTTGAGCACATATGGCAAAAATTTGGAAATAATATTTGAATATGTAATTTTTAATTTGTTTATTTGGAATTTTATTTTCGTCGTGTATTTGTAACGAGTGAGATGGATTTTTAAGTATAAGTTTAATTTTATATGTTTATTTATTTTCATATATTGTACCTTTTTGTGTAATAATACAATTTTAGCACTTTAAACTATATATAAAGCTATTATAAGATAAAAGAATAATAAAAATTGAATTTGAAAATACATTTCATAAAATAAATAAAGAAAAATGAGAGTTAATTTGAGTTGGGTTGGATTGGCTTAGATTGTGAATAAAGGATGAAAAGAGAAAAAGTTGATTGGGGTTGTAGATTGTGTAGGTGGAAGACGAAAAAATAGTATTTTATTTGTAGATTGGATTGAGTGAGATTGTTGATAAAGATGGTCTTACTTTCAGATTGCCAACCCCAAATTTCACACAGTCAGAGTCAGCCCCATCTCCTTTAGGGCTTATCGAGGTAGAATAAAATAATAAGGTTGAAGTAAGAAATTTTACTCCCTCGGGCCCAAAAAGATAAATCTCATTTTAATTTTTTATAGTCAACAAAAATAATTTTTTACCAAACATTGATATCAATTTAATTTAATGATCACAATGAAATCCAAAAAATGTTATTGATAAGTCAGTTAATGATTTATCAATTTCAAATTTAAAAAGTTCACTAAAATGATTAGATTGTCACCAATGGTTGATCAAAGTTCATTTTTACTGACAAAAAAATATATTAAAATAAAACTATCTTTTTGAGACAAAAAGAGTATTAATTAAAAAAATAGGGGCCCGTGATAAAGAGACTTCTTTGTCTAGATAAGCCGCATTACAACATTCAGCTTACCTGACCCTCCCTCTCTCCATCAAATTTTCCTTTCTCTCCCGGGAGAGACATTATTTATTTTATTTAAGACAAAAATTTATGTGAGACGATATCATATATAATATGAGCTTTGTTGAGATAGTAAATGATTTGTCATCATGAGCGGGTGACATGACTCGTCTCATGTGTAAAACCGTCTCACACGAGACTTCTTCTTATTTAAGTATATAATTATGAGCAATGCTAAGGGCACAAAATCTTGCTCACAACATGAGATAACGATATTTTATTGGTTGCATCGATAATGGACCCGCCACACTCTAATTAAAAACACCAATAAATTTATTACACCTAAGATTTTGTAAGCAACTTTTTGTGATTTTTTTGTGCCCCTAGTATTATTCTATAATTATAGCTGAAAATGAACAGTTCAATATTACAATCTACGTTGATAGTTTCTAATGCTTATTTTAATATTATTTGGTTATCACTTTAAATAAATCAAATCATTTTTTTTTTTAACTTTCACTTTCTTTGTTGTTTTGTTTTAAAAAGAATTGTCTCATTTCTCATTTCACATAAATAAGAATAATGTGAAATAAAGTTTCGATATTCATTTATCGTGTAGTTTATCATCATTTGTTAAACTATGAACAAATAAAAAGAGTCTCACGTATGAGACGAGGTTCCTTAAGAGTAAATGATTTGCCTCAGTGGGGGGCAAACCTATTTTTTCTTTCATCGAGACCCGTCTTATACATAAAACGGTATTTTTTCTCACAAAAGACTTCCTCATAAAAAAAGAAGAAGATATAAGCCAACCCTTTAAAATAGTACTATATTCTACTCTAGACAAAATAAACTCTCCACGCTTTAAAATGAGTTGAGATCTCATGTACTACTTTTGTGTGCCACTCTATGTACCACTTGTAATCCAACCATTCACATGTTTGCATAATATTACAATAATACCAATCTCAATAACTGTGGGCCATTAGATCACTTATGACACATGAAGTGGTATACAAAATGGCACATAGGATTTGGACTCCTTTAAAATAAGGAAGAGAGAAAGAGATGCTATTTATTTCGGTTTTATTTTATTTTGTTACGTATACCTGCAATTCATCACCTACATGTCATGATCTCAACTATTCAAGTTGACTAGCTTTTTTATTTTTATTTTTATTTTTATTTTTATTTCCTATTTTACAGTTCTGGCATGGACATTAGAGTTGAATACATTTTAATAAGAATAAAAGAAAACGAATAACATATACCAAACTAAATAGGGTAGAGTATCAAATGTACGCAACTTGATTCAAATGTGTTACAAAATTGATGAGGTGGACTGCTTTACGTCCCGCCATTTTTTTTCCCAAACTTTTTTTCCCTGCCATTTTTTACTCGCCAACAGAAGTAACACTTTTTATATCAAGATGTAACACTTTTTATAAGGAAATGTAACACTTTTTCTCATATGTAACATTTTTTTTTTCTTCAAAAATTTACCACAATTTTGCTGAAATAAATTAAAGATAACATAATATTGACAACTAAACTAATGTAACATTTTATAATAAAGGGTTAATTGCAATTTAGACCCTGAAGTACCATACCACCCTTCCAAGCGAACCCCGATGTGTTATTTTTGTCAAATCGGGTCTTGATGTTTTTAAAACTCGCCAGTTAAGGCATTTTTGACGGATTTCGTTAGAAACTCAGTTAAAAAGCATGTGCCAAGCATGTGACTAACGGAATTGGGTAGTTTGAAGTTGATAATTCTTTAAAGGGGGTCAAATGACATATTTTAAAACTGAGGTGAGAGTTAGACAAAAAAGCTCAACTAAAATGTTTTTCAAAAATAATAAATTTTAAAAGAAAAATAAGTTTATTTTCTTGAAAATTTTAACTTTTTTTCTAAATAAAGAAATTAAATAAATATTTTTTTAGTTCACCAATTTTGTGCAACAAGAAAAACTACAGAAATTGTATAAATAGTTTTTTTTTTTTTAAATTTACTATTTTTCCATTTTATTTTATTTTATTTTTACCAATTTTAATGAATGAATTAGTTTTAGTTTATATATTTTTAGTTAACTTGAAAATGATAGTGTATTTAAAGGGTTAAAATAAAATTGCACAATATCTTAAAGTTTTTTTTTAAATAAAAAAGGGAGTTAATTGCAATTTAGACCCTGAAGTACCATACCACCCTTCCAAGCGAACCCTGATATGTTATTTTTATCAAATCGGGTCTTCATGTTTTAAAAACTCGCCAAATAAGGCCTTTTTGACGGAAACTGTCAAAAATCCCTGTTAAGTGATCACATGCGATTCCCGTGACCAATTTTTGAGGGGTTAATTGCAATTTAGACCCTGAAGTATGTTACCACCCTTCCAATCGAGCCCTCGCTATCTTTTTCGCCAGATCAGACCTTGGGGTAATTCGTTTTCGCCAGTTAGAGCCTTTTTGACGGAATCTGTTAAAAACTCAGTTAAAAAGCATGTGACATGCACGTGACTAACGGAATTGGGTAGTTTTAAGTTGATATTTCATTTAAGGGGCTTAATGAAAATTCCAAAGTTAACAAGGCTGAAATATCAACTTAAAACTACCCAATTCCGTTAGTCACGTGCATGGCACATGTTTTTTAACTGAGTTTTTAACAGATTCCGTCAAAAAGGCCCTAACCGGCGAAAATGAATTACCCCAAGGTCTGATCTGGCGAAAAAGACAGCCAGGACTCGATTGGAAGGGTGGTAACATACTTCAGGGTCTAAATTGCAATTAACCCCTCAAAAATTGGTCACGGGAATCGCACGTGATCACTTAACAGGGATTTTTGACAGTTTCCGTCAAAAAGGCCTTATTTGGCGAGTTTTTAAAACATGAAGACCCGATTTGACAAAAATAACATATCAGGGTTCGCTTGGAAGGGTGGTATGGTACTTCAGGGTCTAAATTGCAATTAACCCTAAAAAAAGAGATAAAATTATTCCCACCAAATTACATCTTATGCCAAAAAAAAGTTAAATAAATAAATAAATCGTACAATTCCTTAATTCTTTTTTATGAAAAATACATAAAATTCCCACCATATTCCATCTTATGCAAAAAAAAAAAAAAAAAAAAAAAAAAAAAAAACAAAAAAACAAAAAAACAAATAAATGAAGACCCCAGACCATCTTCTTCCTCTTACCAACCGCGTCATCGCCTTCACCACGCCGGAAAACTACGCCGCCCGGCTGAGCCACCTTATCCACCTCAAAAACTGGATCCCATTATGGTGCCCCACTGTCTCCGTTCAATCCACCCCCCAAAACCAAAACTTCTCTCCAATCTCCGACCGGAATTTTAGGGTTCTTAGAAGCCCTTATTGACATTGAATCCCCACCTCTTGCCCCGACCGGAGATGATTTTACAATCCCCGCTTCTGAATGATTCTTTCATCGAGAAATTATGCACCGATTTTGCAAGAATCAAGGTTTTAGTCCCTCCGGTGACGACGCCGTCAGGTTTGGTGGAGGCGCTTGGGAGTGAAAAAATGGGTGGCGATTGAGGGAAATGGGTTTGGAGTGGGAGGCGGTGAGGAGAAGGTGGCCGAAAATGGTGGTGGCAGCGCATTAGACCGGTGACGGCGGCGGGGGCGAAGAGATTGCGGGTATGTGTGTGTGTGTGTCTGGAGGAAGAAGAAGGGGATTAAATTTACTTTTTTTTTTTGTTTCACCCCTTGTTTTTTGAAGATGTCATTTATAACCCCTTCAAACTTAATCGCTATTCAAACTAGTCAATTCTGTTAGTCACGTGATTGGCACATGCTTTTTAACTGAGTTTCTAACGAAATCCATCAAAAAGGCCTTAACTGGCGAGTTTTAAAAACATCAAGACCCGATTTGACAAAAATAACACATCGGGGTTCGCTTGGAAGGGTGGTATGGTACTTGGTCTAAATTGCAATTAACCCTATAATAAATGAATGTAACATTTTTTTCTCAATTGTAACACTTTTCTAGTGTTGTACATTCAATTGAAATGCAAAACCGATTATATACATGATTTTTTACTCTTTTTTTTTAAAAAAAGTAACATTTAACTTATAAACTGTTACATTCATCTATATAACATATTACAATCATATATGCACTGTGTTACATTCAATTATTACTTTTTCTAACCATAAAAACTATTTATATTATTTTGCAAAACTGCTGTTACATCTTACAATAAAGTGTTACTTAAGACCAAACTGTTACTTTCTTCACAAGAACGTGTTACAGGAGACGAACAACCCAATTTTTTTTTTTTGTGTTAAAAAATATTTTTTTTTAAAAAAATCAAACCATATCATGACCTATCTATATCTAGTTTTGTTCGCCTCGTTGAGACGAACACAACTGTATTTTTAAATATTTTTTTTTTTACTTTAAAATCTCAAGATATAGCATTTTAAAGTTGTTGGGGATTTTTTTTTAAGATTACACGTGTCACGATCTTGGGAAGAGGGGAAAGCTAATCCGACGGCTGGCTGTAGCAGAGGAGACCAACGCGAGAAGTAGCGGAACAAAAACCATGTGGAGCGGCTGTCTCACACCGCATGGAAGTTTTCGTCAAAATTGATTCGTTTCATTTACCCCCTATTTCTAGTAGAAACTGATAATTGACCAAAAAAAACTGTACTCCCTCTTTCCTAAAAGAATGTCCAAATATTTCAAGGGATATTTTGAAAGTTAAAAGAAACTAGAGAGAGAAAGAGGAGAAAGAGAGAGAACGGAGAGGGAACTCGAAATTCAAATTTAATTTTGAGAGAGAATTTAGAAGAAACCTGAATTTGAATGAAGAGAGGAAAAAGATGCTAGGGGGACAAAATATGACACGCCCCCAAGTCCCGGGATTCCCTAATAGAACCTCGAACCTGGTGCGCGTGACTAACAAGAAACGAGAAAGTTAATGACATCTGCTTATATCAAACTGACATCATATATATACTAAAGAGGAACGAGCTAAGATAGCTCACAACGAGTTCTATACCAAGAAATTTAAACCAAATGTGGTTATACACAGCGGAAAACATACCTAGCACATAAGCTGGCATTACAAGAACTATACAAGTCTACCCAATATACTGAGTCTAAACAACTGAATACAAGATCGTCCTCACCAAAACTGGAAAGGATAACAATCCCCAAACAAGAACAACCTGCCAAGTAGGCCCCTGCTAAGTCGAGCCTCACAACGTATTACCACTTGCTTTCCTGGGGGGGGGGGGACAAATAAACAAGGAACGGGGTGAGATAAATCTCAGTAAGTTACTAGATACAAGTACATAGCATGTTATCATGTAATCATGCAAATCAAGAAGATTATCAAGTAATCATGCTCAAGATGTTATCAAGTAACAAGTATATGAGAGGCTAAGCCAACTCATCAAGTAACTAGCACATAAGGCTAAACTATCATGTTACAAAGGATATTCCAACCTTATTTCTCCCAAGTAAACCATTGTTGTCGTTGCTTATTGCAGTTGACAAATCACAATCAATCAAGTTGCTGCTGTGCAGTACACAAGAGGACCCGGTAACCAGTGTCACACTCGAGAACAAGATTCAAGACAAGAGGTATAACAGTCATTTTATCAGGCGTATTGCTCTAACAAAGGAGGCTATATGCCCTTACTATGATCGGTAGTAAGGGGTCAAGCGCAGATACATAAATCCCCGATTATGACTTAGCCCCAGCACTCGCGATAAGCGTGAACCTATATATCTCCGAACAAGCAAGGACCAGCTGGACTCACAGAAGAATGCACAAGTAGTATTTACTTGAACTACGAGAGTAGAACTAAGTCCAAAAGTAGTGGACTAGCTCTTCATGAACCATGTAATCATGTGCTCACCAAATACAAGTACACATACGCAATAATTGCGAATACAAATCAGTATAACAATGGCACATAATGTGTTCACGTAACACAATCAAGCCAAATTAGAGTCTGTTAATAACAGACCCCAACCAAGTAGTAGGGTAAGTCATACTATATCACTTTGTCATATGAAATATTTGCACGTACATATTCATATAACCTTTAACACACTAATGTGTCTATCACGATACCCTTACTTCCAAGTAGAGTCCAACATCTTAGACTCTAAGCACGTAGTCGAATAGGTCGTATTGTACCTAGTCACAATCATATCTCGCGTATATTTATCGCTAATCATCGAATACATTTTCCAACACATATTGTGTTCTATAATCATTGTTTTATGAATTATCTTCATATTACACTAGTCCCTATTCTTTAGGAACTCAACTCAAGAACATGATATCTTCTTTATACTTTATATACTTCATTGAGTATATGCACGATTAAAACCAAGTACTAGAACATTAGTGCTTGTTCATAGCACTTTCAGTACACACGTATTAGATTCGAGTATGTAATAGAGTTGTTCATTCTCTATCTAGTTCTATATTCCAACTCTTTGGTTATTCATATCATGTATCAAGTAGTCAACAAGCCACATTCTATCAAGTAATTATATGCAAGATTTGCACATTCATATCAAGAATAGTTCTAACACGTTAGTGCTTGTTCATAGCACTTTCAAGTTTATTACCATACACACGTATTGGTTTCAAGGCATGTACAAGATTTTATCATCTTACATTCAAGTTCTCAATCCAATTCTTTGGATGTTCAAGTCATGTACAAGAGTTAATTGTCTTATACTTCAAGTTCAAGCTAAGTAGATGAGTTATACATCTCATACTTACGAGTTCTTAATCCTATACTTTGGATGTTCAAGCTCAAGACATTGTTCTAGTGCCCCTAAGGTACACAAACATTTGAATCAAGACACATATAACACATTAGTGCTTGTTTATAGCACTTTCAAGACAATTAAAAGAGTTCTTACTCTTAGGCTCAAGTTCTCATTTTAATTCTATGTGTACTCATGTTCAAGACCAAGTTCTAATGCCCCAAAATGTACATATGCACTTGCTAGGACATCTTATACTAAAGCTCTATGCCTTAGGAGGGGTAAGGTTTCATTTCATTTGGGATTTAAAACACTTTTTGTTAAAACAGGGGACCGGGCGGGCGCTCGATAGCTGACCAGGCAGGCGCTCGGCAAGGACCAAGCGGGCGCTCCAGGTCAACAGGGATTTTGGTCATGAAACATGAGGTAAGCGGGCGCTGGTTATGAGGTCAAGCGGGCGCTCCTAAGGCTATCAGGCGGGCGCTCGGTACCTTACCAGGCGGGCGCTCGCTACAATTTCCAGCAAAACCCAATTCTTTCCAGGCTTAAGAATTCCCCGTCCCAAGCGTAGGAGTATACTTTTACTAATACTTAGGCAATACCCAGGACATACAAACAAGTTCAAAACATTACTTTCAAGTTTATTTCATTCTTTTTACCGTCTCACAAATAATAGAATACTTTTCCATATTCTATTTAAATATTTCACCATCCCAAAAGTATAAGTATTATTACTAACACTTCAATAACACTCATGAGGGCATTTAACAAGCTTAGAACATTTCTTTAAATTTTGTTCTCTTCTCTGTACATAGTATAAAAATACTCCCTTCGTCCCAAATTTACAAGTATCACAAAACTCATTCCAATCACGAAATTAACAAGCACAAGTATCAAGAATAACATATAGGCATGTTATTACAAGCAAGGTGGAGTTAGTGACTTACCTAATCCGAAATCAAATTCACCCAAACTAATTTCTGTTCGGCAGGAAATGCTCTATTCAGCGCCACGAATATTTATCCGGGATCGAAATCAAGAACAGAGGGATAATTAATCGCAAGGAGTTGAGAATAGGGTAAACCCTAACTTTCTTCTGAGACAGAGAGAAAGTACGAGAGAAATTTGGGAATTTTCATCTGAGGAAGAAGCAAACCAAGGCTTTATCCTTATCAAATTTTAAGAATTTCACTTTGGCCCCTCAAGTTTTAACTTTGACAAAAAGACCCCTAAACTTTAATTTTCACAAATGACCCTAATGTTTCAACTTGAACAATTAGGACTTAAACTTGCTCAATTATTTAAATAATTAACTCAAATAAAATAGCATATAATTATGTAAGACAAGAATTTAACAGGAATTAGGACGGGCGTTACATCCTCCCCTCTTTAAAGAAAATTCGTCCTTGAATTTTACTGATCGAAATTATAACACATATAAGTAACAAATAGAACTCAAGAATAGCAAAAATATGGTATACCACACCATATTATCAATTACCTGCGAGTATTATTCTCACATAACCTTCTCGATACCGTAACTTTCCCATGAAACTTTCACAAGAAGCATTCGTGCTCAAGACATTTCCTTTAGAATCAAGTATCCATACAAGCAATTACCCATATACTAAGTAATTCGTTTGATGGAATTTCCACTAAATAGCAAGCTCATATAATAGCCACAAGGAAATCCACTTCACATGCTCGTAACATATGATCAAGAAGCAACATCGGTTAAATATCCAGAATGCTCAGAAAAATTATCATAATCAAGATGTAAAACAAGGTGTAGAACAATAATCCCTGTCATATATTATATCCACAGGTATCCCATGTAATCAAGATGTATCGATCATAACATCACAACACATAAAGTCAAGCAGATTTGATTAATAAATCCACTATAACCAATATCATCGGGACTTATCTATTAAATGATAATCCTTCCACGAAATCCATCGCAATATATTCATATATTCACAAATCCCGAAGGATTATAACAAATCAAACGATCTCTGATATTCTGCTTTCAAATAATCGTAATTCAAGGATTTAGTTGAATACTCAGAAATTTTCTCCCATTCAGTACCATCAATCATGAAATACAAGTATTTATGTTCAATGAATCCGCTAATAAAATAGACGTAGGATCACAATCAATTTCAAGTCATGAGTAGAATTATTCTATTCATAAAGATTCAATCTACTCAAACCATATACAAGTATGTTACCATTTTGAATTAACACACGTTTTATCTCTTGTTCGAGCTTCACTATGCATAATGAATTTATCATAACCACTATATTGGTGAATCTTGACACATACACGAGAAAATAGTAACACTGGTCATATCCTCCAAATAACCATCATATTAGTAGAATCCACTAGGCAATGTCAAATACTGAAGTTGTGGTTATCCATCATTTCAATATTTAAAAATTGGCTTCACGTTTATCAATCCATCAGAAAGTGTAGCTTTCTGTGTCATATAGTTAATAATAGAGCGACCTTCGAAATTCATTAATGAATCTATAACAAGATCAAGAAATTCTCAAGAACATGCGTATCTCGGTTGTTTCCACTTATATAGGTCAACAAAGATGCCTGAAGTAAACCCACTTCAAGATAATAGATCCTCTATCTCTTGCTAGCTTTTGGAAACAATTGTTTCTCGCAAGAAATTTCAATACAATCAATTCTCAGTCTGCGACTTTGTATACACCAACAGGTCATTAATCAATTCATCGCAAAGAGAGCTAATTATGGTTTGAAGATATTATTCATCAAATCCATCAATACTGCTAGATCACATATCAATCGAAATAGCATAATCACGAATTCATAACGAGCATACTTGATATGAGAAGATGTCTTCAGTATATCCTCATAGTTGACTTTCCAACTAATGGTAGCCACTTATCAAACAAACACTGAATAGACCACTGATTAACTTCAGGGATCAAATAAACCATCCATACACGATAACAAGTACTGGTTCATTATAGTCACCTGGTTGAACTCTTTGCATTCAATATGAAATCGCAAAGTACCATATCTCTTCATGCCAATCAATACAGATGCACCCCACGCAAATATACTAAGCTGGGTGAATCCTCTATCAAGAAATTCCTCAAGTTGAATCTTCAACTCTTTTACTCAACCGATGTCATGAACATTGATTTAGATATCAGCACTATATTTGTCCCGTAGCAACTCAAGATAACTCAAGTTTCTCATCATGTATCATGTACTACTCAGTAGAAATTCTATCTGAGATCTCACAAAGAATGGATACATCCTTCAATTTTGGTGTAGACATTCTTCCATCAACCACATATGCTAAATATTCAGCACAACCTTGATAATCATTTTCAAGTTTTCAATGCAGAACATGAATATTATACATAATTATATCATGCTCATATAAATAGTCAAGCATACTAGCATAAAAATATTCACCATCTATTGTGGCAAACAAGAATGGTATAACATATAGAAAGCCAAATCATAACACGTAAAAAGTCAAGCCATATCACGTATCACATCAATGCCCCATGCAGGTGACATGACCAAGTTAACATATAACGTATATGGTGTTATCACCCACACTTCTATCAAGCTCTTATAAATAACGATATCAAGTACGTAGTCTCTTACTAGAGCATACGCTTCCACGTAAATCAAGAAATGAGAACAAGCATGCATATAGCACGAAACAATGTCCACTGCACAAGATAGATACGCCTAACTCTTTAAAGACTCGCGCTCTCGATTCTCAAACTATCTTATTCCAATTGGGATCAACACTATCAACACCAGTCATATGCCTGGTATAACAACAAGTAACGAAGCTCTCGGCGTCAAAAACACACCCAAGACTAACCCAACCTAGGCCATAGACCCTATCCAGGCTTAGAGCTAAACCATAGCTCTGATACCAACTGACACGCCCCCAAGTCCCGGGATTCCTTAATAGAACCTCGAACCTGGTGTGCGTGACTAACAAGAAACGAGAAAGTTAATGACATCTGCTTATATCAAACTGACATCATATATATACTCAAGAAGAACGAGCTAAGATAGCTCACAACGAGTTCTATACCAAGAAATTTAAACCAAATGTGGTTTATACACAGCGGAAAACATGCCTAGCACATAAGCTGGCATTACAAGAACTATACAAGTCTACCCAATATACTGAGTCTAAACAACTAAATACAAGATCGTCCTCACCAAAACTGGAAAAGGATAACAATCTCCAAACAAGAACAACCTGCCAAGTAGGCCCCTGCTAATTCGAGCCTCACAACGTATTACCACATGCTTTCCAGGGGGGGGGGGGAAACAAATAAACAAGGAACGGGGTGAGATAAATCTCAGTAAGTTATTAGATACAAGTACATAGCATGTTATCATGAAATCAAGAAGATTATCAAGTAATGGCTAAGCCAACTCATCAAGTAACTAGCACATAAGGCTAAACTATCATGTTACAAAGGATATTCCAACCTTATTTCTCCCAAGTAAACCATTGTTGTCGTTGCTTATTGCAGTTGACAAATCACGATCAATCAAGTTGCTGCTGTACAGTACACAAGAGGACCCGGTAACCAGTGTCACACTCGAGAACAAGATTCAAGACAAGAGGTATAGCAGTCACATCATCAGGCGTATTTCTCAATCAAAGGAGGCTATATGCCTTACTATGATAGGTAGTAAGGGGTCAAGCGCAGATACATAGATCCCCGATTATCACTTAGCCCCAGCACTCGCGATAAGTGTGAACCTATATATCTCCGAACAAGCAAGGACCAGCTGGACTCACACAAGAATGCACAAGTAGTATTTACTTGAACTACGAGAGTAGAACTAAGTCCAAAAGTAGTGGACTAGATCTTCATGAACCATGTAATCATGTGCTCACCAAATACAAGTACACGTACGCAATAATTGCGAATACAAATCAGTATAACAATGGCACATAATGTGTTCACGTAACACAATCAAGCCAAATTAGAGTCTATTAATAACAGACCCCAACCAAGTAGTAGGGTAAGTCATACTATATCACTTTGTCATATGAAATATTTGCACGTACATATTCATATCACCTTTAACACACTAATGTGTCTATCACGATACCCTTACTTCCAAGTAGAGCCCAACATCTTAGACTCTAAGCACATAGTCGAATAGGTCGTATTTTACCTAGTCACAATAATATCTCGCGTATATTTATCGTTAATCATCGAATACATTTTCCAACACATATTGTGTTCTATAATCATTGTTTTATGAATTATCTTCATATTACACTAGTCCCTATTCTTTAGGAACTCAACTCAAGAACAAGATATCTTCTTTATACTTTATATACTTCATTGAGTATATGCACGATTAAACCAAGTACTAGCACATTAGTGCTTGTTCATAGCACTTTCAGTACACACGTATTAGATTCGAGTATGTAATAGAGTTGTTCATTCTCTATCTAGTTCTATATTCCAACTCTTTGGTTATTCATATCATGTATCAAGTAGTCAACAAGCCACATTCTATCAAGTAATTATATGCAAGATTTGCACATTCATATCAAGAATAGTTCTAACACGTTAGTGCTTGTTCATAGCACTTTCAAGTTCATTACCAGACACACGTATTGGTTTCAAGGCATGTACAAGATTTTATCATCTTACATTCAAGTTCTCAATCCAATTCTTTGGATGTTCAAGTCATGTACAAGAGTTAATTGTCTTATACTTCAAGTTCAAGCTAAGTAGATGAGTTATACATCTCATACTTACGAGTTCTTAATCCTATACTTTGAATGTTCAAGCTCAAGACATTGTTCTAGTGCCCCTAAGGTACACAAACATTGGAATCAAGACACATATAACACATTAGTGCTTGTTCATAACACTTTCAAGACAATTAAAAGAGTTCTTACTCTTAGGCTCAAGTTCTCATTTTAATTCTATGAGTACTCATGTTCAAGACCAAGTTCTAATGTCCAAAAGATACATATACACTTGCTAGGACATCTTATACTAAGGCTCTATGCCTTAGGAGGGGTAAGGTTTCATTTCATTTGGGATTTAAAACACTTTTTGTTAAAACAGAGGACTGGGCGGGCGCTCGATAGCTGACCAGGCAGGCGCTCGGCAAGGACCAAGCGGGCGCTCCAGGTCAACAGGGATTTTGGTCATGAAACACGAGGTAAGCGGGCGCTGGTTATGAGGTCAAGCGGGCGCTCCTAAGGCTATCAGGCGGGCGCTCGGTACCTTACCAGGCGGGCGCTCGCTACAATTTCCAGCAAAACCCAATTCTTTCCAGGCCTAAGAATTCTCCGTCCCAAGCGTAGGAGTATACTTTTACTAATACTTAGGCAATACCCAGGACATACAAACAAGTTCAAAACATTACTTTCAAGTTTACTTTATTCTTTTTACCGTCCCATAAATAATAGAATACTTTTCCTTTATTCTATTTAAATATTTTACCGTCCCAAAAGTATAAGTATTATTACTAACACTTCAATAACACTCATGAGGGCATTTAACAAGCTTAGAACATTTCTTTAAATTTTGTTCTCTTCTCTGTACATAGTATAAAAATACTCCCTTCGTCCCAAATTTACATGTATCACAAAACTCATTCCAATCACGAAATTAGCAAGCACAAGTATCAAGAATAACATATAGGCATGTTATTACAAGCAAGGGGGAGCTAGTGACTTACCTACTCCGAAATCAAATTCACCCAAACTAATTTCTGTTCGGCAGGAAATGCTCTATTCAGCGCCACAAATATTTATCCGGGATCAGAATCAAGAACAGAGGGATAATTAATCGCGAAGAGTCGAGAATAGGGTAAACCCTAACTTTCTTCTGAGACAAAGAGAAAGTACGAGAGAAATTTTGGGAATTTTCATCTGAGGAAAAGCAAACCAAGGCTTTATCCTTATCAAGTTTTTAAGAATTGCACTTTGACCCCTCAAGTTTTAACTTTGACAAAAAGGCCCCTAAACTTTAATTTTTACAAACGATCCTAATGTTTCAACTTGAACAATTAGGACTTAAACTTGCTCAATTAGTTAAATAATTAACTCAAATAAAATAGCATATAATTATGCAAGACAAGAATTTAACAGGAATAAGGACGGGCGTTACAAAATAAGCTCACACAATAAGAAAGAAAATAAGCTCACAAAATCTTGCTCACACAATGAGGTGGCGGTATTTTATTGGTTGCATCGATAATAGACCCGCTACACTGTACTTAAAAACACCAATAAAATCATTACACTTAGGATTTTGTGAGCAAGATTTTGTGCCCCTATTATTATTCTTTTTCAAATAACGTTGGATGGGGAATTGGTTCGGTGATGGAGGAGAGAGGGAGTGGAGCTGGAGGTGAGGTCGGGGAAGATGGGGGTCAACGGTGTTAGTTTATTAACGTGTGTTAACTCCGTTATCAAAATGTTAACTTTTTTTAACGTCATCCATTTTTTATTTTAAAAATTACATTATTTGAAAAAATACGTTGTACTTTTCAGTGCTCCGGTTTCCAACAGCTCAAATGTGGACTTCCATAAAATTCATATAAAATGAAATGACATTGAGTTTTTTAGTTTTGACTTTAGAGTAAAGAACAAATTTGCATTCAATTTCAATGTGGACTTCCATAAAATTTAAATAAAATGAAAATGACATTTAGTTTTTGAGTTTAAATTTGGATACAAAGTCAACGTAGCACTGTTGCTTGATTGGTGTAAGTACCAACTCAAGCATATAATAAGTCAAGAGTAGTACTCTTTTTGCATTTGAATGTCTTCAATCTATGGTCAAATTTATAGTGTTTAAGCTTAGTAGTAATATGTTGTTGTTTGACATTGAGAAAGTCAACCCTTTTTTTATTGGGCTGACTTTATGCATAGAGTCAATAATTACATGATGAGCAACTCTACCTTATTCTCCATTAGACAATCTTTTTAAGCATTTGGGGAGCAAAAAGAAAAAAATAGAAAATAAAAATTAATTGAAAGGTTAATTAAATATTTTGATGTGGTGATCTAAAATTAAATCCAAAATATACGATCAAATTGATACATTTTTCATAGTTAAAAAATGTGGTGTACTATTTCTCTTGAGTTGGTCTTTTCAAAAACGTGTTTTACCTTAATGAAAAGAAAAACGTGTTTCTTAAAAGCCGTTGACGCTTTTTTAAAAAACAAGCTGTAGAATTTTCGTAAATAACTGGGAGCATCATAAATGACTCCCAATACTTCAAACTGACCTTTATAAACATTGAAATTGACACTTTTCATAAGTGTCAATGTTAGTGTTTAAAAGTGCCAGCCATTACACTGACACTTTTTTAACATTGATACTGACATTTATAAAAAGCGCCAATGGTAGTGTCAATAAGTGCCAGTGTACATGACTGTCACTTTTTTTACACTATCACTGGCACTTACGATCAGCGCTAAACAACTTTTCGTTAATTACAAAAATGCCACTGTGCCAATTTTAAAACACGTTATACGCGAATCTTAGGAAAAAACACGTTTTTTCCCAAATTTTCACATTTCTCTTTACTCAATATTAATGTGGTGTGAGTAACAATTTTTTGGTTGCGTATTTTGAAATGCAAATTAAATATGAGTATCTTTTTAAAGTTTCATTAAAATTTTGTGGTCAAGTAACTTGACTGATAATTTATAATAGTTTAATTATTTTTCATGTAAATATCACCGCTTCATCATTAGAAATATTGTAAGGGACAATCTTTTTTATAATTTGGAAAAGATGCAAAAATAAAATAAAAATACTCAATCGTTTGGGTTGGTGCAGATTTGATACTTAAACTCATTTTTGGATTTCAAACCGCTCCACCGGGGAGTTAGCTCCACCAAACGGTGTCGATTGGAGCCACCTCATTTTAGCTACACCCAATCGTGCTGATCAAGGCCACATGTGTCCGAATTCGGTGGGACCCACAAAAAATTGAAATCATCTTAGCCGCACACCCAATCGGCACGCCTATGTGACCTTGATCGGCACCATTGGATGGAGGGGTGGAGCTAACTTGAGTGGAGCGGTTTCGGGTCCTTTTTGTTGCAAAACAATTAAACTAGTACCTCACCTTCGTGCTCATCTAAAGTACTTCAGGCTAACTCCATCTTATTTTTTTTTATTAAGTAAGCATGTAAAGTTTCCATAATTATGTAAGTTTATTTTCATAATTAAATCGTATCACATGCCCTAAGGACACATGTAATTTTTTTTTTATTAAAGTAACACAAACACTAATGATAGTACGATTTCATGAAAAAGATATTATATGACTTGATTTAATAGATTTTTTCCTGATAATTTTTGGTCAAACATTTAGAGAGGCTAAGATGCTTATTGAGTGTTGACCATTATAGTATCTTTTTGTTGTTATTCGTCAAATATTAAAACCAGATTTTATTATAACATTACAAATTACAATACATAATGTGCAATTTAATTGAACACAACATGAACAGGCTAACATGATGTTTATTGAAGAGCGAATATCTTTTTAATAAGTTACAAAAAAATGGGAAATAATAAGTTACAAAAAATAGTTACAAAATGTGGTCTATAAAATGAGGTGTCATAATTGCATTGGTGTTTTTAATTAGAATGTGCTGGGTTCACTATCGATGCAGCCAATAAAATATCGCCACCACATCTTATATCCTTCATTTTGTAAGCCTAGCATTGCCCTATCTATATTGTTTTTTAAGCTAAAATCTCTCTGTCCAACTCCATTGCTCCTCAACTTCTACTTGTTAAGCAAAAAGTCAACATTTTGTTTACCATTTCTTGGACAAATCTCATATACTCATATGCACTTCCAGTTATAATTGGAGAATTTTGGATATAATAGAGCTAGTTGATTTTAAAGGGAGTATTTCATTTGGTTCAAAATAGTATTATAAATTTGATACTCTCTATGTCCCTCGATGAGTGTCAATTTTCAAGAAATTTTTGTCCCGAAATGAGTGTTTTGATCATAACTTTGTCTCTAAATGGTTTTTTTTTTTTTTTTTCGAATTTTTTTCACGGTATCTTTATACTTGCAAAAACTAAATGTTTGTAAAGACGATTACGAGATTGTACATGAATATTGCCACCAAATTGTACAAAAATTATGTCTCTTAAACCTTCAAGTTGCCAACGGTCCCCTTCGATAATGAAATTTGAACACTCACTTAGGGACAAAAGTAGTATTATTTATGATCATGGTTGATAATAATTTATTATTTTTTTGTAACCTTTTAGGACTAATACTTATTTTTATTTCTTAAAACTTCTCTAAAATCTTTTACTCAAAAATAACTTCACGCACCTGCATGAATACTATATCTTCCGTTTCTTATTTTGTGTTTCAGGCGGAACATTATAGTAAACCGATTCATACAGATGACTAGTATTTTAGACTTTGTCCTTCTAATGCTTGTATAATAATAATAAAAAAAAAATCAATATTTTACTAACTTACTAAACATTCAATAAAAATGAGGAAAGGAGTAGGGAGTTAACAATAAACATTCAATAAAAAATGAGTCAACAAAATTAGGGAGTTAAGTACTCCCTCCGTCCCACCTCACTTGAGACCTTTGAGATGGGCACAATAACTAAGAAAAAATAATAAAATAAGAAAAATGTGTGGTAGAAAATGAAGAAAGAGAATGAGTGAGGTTAATAGTAGGTTGATTGAATGAATTGTGTGGTGAAAAATGAAGAGAAAGAATGAGTATGTGGGGTAAATTAAATATAAAATAATAAAATCATTACCATTTTGGGAGGTCTTAAGTGAAGTGGGATGACCCAAAACGGAATAAAGTCTCAAGTGAGATGAGACGGAGGGAGTATATAATTGTTCAAAACATTAATTGTTCCATCCCAAAATCAATTGGCAATGGGAGAAGTGGCCATAAATCTTTATATAGTCAGACATTGGCTAGTTAATTTCCGATATGGAATAATTGCTTCAACCCGCCCCCTCACGCGTAGCCGAACTTTAGGCTTACTGTCGCAACCCCGAACCCCGCGGGCCCGAGATTGCGAGCTGGACGTCGACTTAAACAATAAACTCTAAAATAATGGAGATAAAATTTTCCTTTTATACCAAAAGAGGATAACACAAAGTTTTGGGAAAACAATTTAACAACGACAATGTACTAGTGTAAGACCCATAAGCTCACACTACAAAATAATAAATATACAAATCTTAGTGACGTCAAAGTGTGGTACAACTATCCCCAAAAGAGTTACACATTTATATAATGTAAACCCACCAATATACACTTGCCCCAAAAGCTCAACCCTCGCGACGTCCTGTCTCGTGATCAGCGAGTCTAATCATTTCCACCTGGGGGGGGGGGGTGGTTAAGGAAAAAAACAAAGGCAAAGGAAAAGGGGGTGAGATAAATCTCAATAAGTTACTAATGCAACTACATGACATGCTATGATGCAATAATCCATAATGAATCACATAACACATAGCAATTATCATATGTCAGATAGCAGCGAAAATAAACACATAACAAAGGATATAGCCAAGGTTTTCCAACTGATAGAACCAAATAAAGGTCGCTGCGCAGCTTCAATAATCAACAATTCAACACCTTCATAATAGCATGAAAGCCGAAGAGAAATCCCCGGTACCGGAACCAATAACAAAGTAATATGCCACAAAGGGCGGGAGCCATGCCACAAAGTCATGCTCCAAACGTCTCAACCAAGGCCGATCTGGGAGAGGAAAATAAGGGCAAAACAATGGTCGACACCATAATGGACTTGGCCGGTGCCATCACAATATCTCACATCG
This sequence comes from Campanula takesimana, assembly GCA_026119855.1. Lineage (NCBI taxonomy): Eukaryota > Viridiplantae > Streptophyta > Magnoliopsida > Asterales > Campanulaceae > Campanula > Campanula takesimana. The sequence continues at coordinate 261,564 of JAOWBW010001037.1, read as the reverse complement.
CCCGACACAACCACAAATACCAGCTGGGCTTTCAAATAAATGCTAAGTAATAAATACTAGCTTAATTAAACAACTTAGGGTTCCAAAGTAGGGAACCATACAAAGCGATCACTAACAAGATGAAATGAACCAACAACACACCAGTTAAGGTGTTCCAATAAACTCAACCATGATAACACAATTCCCATATCACGTTCAATCACAAAGGATCCAGTTAATTTAAGGACACAACCAAAACTACTCACTCATCTCGAAGAGCTCAAGGAGAGCTTTAAAACGATAATTTATACGCCTAAAACGGAGTCCGGATGAACAAGATATGGTCCTCGAAAGATTGGACAAAAAGGGAAATAAATTTCACAACAGGGGAGAGGGTGCGCGCGCCTCCTATGATCAGAAGGAAAATCAAGATTGGAGGAGGGGAGGGTGCGCGCGCCTCCATCCAACAGAAGGTTTTTGTTCAAGAGGGGGCATAAGGGTGCGCGCGCCTCCTATGGGAGGGTGCGCGCGCCTCCTTGCCCGGAAAGGCAAATTCCGGCAAAAAAAATCTGGGTTTCTACTATTAACAACCCCAAATCCAAAACCAACCCAATCTTCACCATTTCTAACACTACCAAGATGTGAACTAAGGTACCTACACCATTTTGAACCAAAAGGACTCCCACAACATCATCTAAGGAACCTCAATCAAGGGTGATTCAAATACCAAAATTTCACAAAATGAACAAAAATGTAAATCATCACAAAATCAACCAAAGAAGCAATAAATGGAAATCATAGTATCATCTAAGTATAGGATGAACATTTTTAGCATCAATGGGGGGGAAAGTAACTTACCCGGATTTTCTCAAAGTTGATGGATTTCAAATATTTTTGGCCTCCTACGATCCTATCGACGATCTAAACAAGATTCATGTTATGAGAAATGAGAGATTATGAGAGGAAGATGAAGAAAATGAAGAGAGAATGTAGAGAGAAAACTACCCAAATTCCATGGGAGAGAGAGATATGAGGGTGAAAGAGTAGGGAGGTGAGGGAGAAGAGAGGGAGTAGGGAGAATTAGGGAGAATTATTTGAAATGTTACACTAAGACCCCTCCCCTTCTACCCCCTTTACCAATAAACTCCCCACTAACAAATAAGACTCAACTCTTCTACACTAGCACAAATGACCCAAATAAAATGCTAGGCATAAATTAATATAACGCATAAAATGCACACTTAAATTATTAATTAAATAATAATTTAAATATATAAATAAGCAAATAAATAAATAATAATTATTTATTACTAATAAAATAGAGACTAGTTTTCGGGTCGTGACATTCACTCCCCCTTAAAGAAAATTCGACCCGAATTTTAACGAGACTTACCCGAATTAAAAAGCCACGGATATTTCCTCTCGATCTCATCTCGGAGCTCCCACGTCGATTCCTCAACATTGTGATTCCTCCAAAGAACTCGAACCAACACAATGCTTTTGTTTATCAATTCTTGGACTTTGGCATCTAAAATCCGAACCGGTCGTTTCTCATAAGTCATATCGGGCTCAATATCCTCCGGTATCCTCGGTAACACGTGAGATGGATTATGAACATACTTCCGAAGCATAGAAACGTGGAACACGTTGTGCAACCGGTCTAAAGATGGCGGCAACGCAAGTCGATACGCTAAAAGCCCAACCTTTCCAAAATCTCAAACGGGCCAATAAACCTCGGAGCCAATTTGCCTTTCTTCCCAAACCTACGAATACCCACCTTCGGAGATACTTTCAAGAACACAAAGTCACCGGTCTGAAAACTAAGATCTCGCCTTCGGTTATCTGCATAGCTCTTATGTCGACTCTGGGCTGTTTTCAATCGATCCCGGATAAGTCTAACTTTCTCAACTGAATCCTGAAGCAAATCAATACCCAAAACTTTCGCTTCACCGACCTCGTTCCAACAAATAGGCGATCTACACTTCCTTCCATACAAGGCCTCATACGGTGCCATCTCGATACTAGCCTGATAACTGTTGTTGTAAGAGAACTCCACTAACGGTAAATGTCTATCCCAAGAATCGGAAAAGTCTATCGAACAAGCTCGCAACATATCCTCCAAAATCTGAATGGTCCTCTCGGATTGACCATCGGTCTGAGGGTGAAAAGCTGTGCTGAATCGCAAATCTGTACCCAAAGCTTCCTGAAACGCCTTCCAGAATCTAGAAGTAAACCTCGGGTCTCGATCTGACACAATGCTAACCGGAACCCCATGCAATCTCACAATCTCATCAATGTAAAGGGTCGCAAGCTTTTCCATCGAATACCTAATGTCAATAGGCAAGAAATGTGCACTCTTGGTCAGTCTATCCACTATTACCCAAACACTGTCATACTTCCTACGGGTACGAGGTGGTCCCGTAACGAAATCCATAGTCACATGCTCCCATTTCCACTCGGGAATCTCTAACGGCTGAAGTAGTCCCGCTGGTCTCTGATGCTCGGCTTTGACCTGCTGACAAGTTAAACATTTCGAAACATACTCAGCTATTTCCCTTTTCATATTATTCCACCAAAAATGTTGCTTCAGATTCTGGTACATCTTCGTGCTACCCGGATGAATAGTATATCTCGATTTGTGACACTCATCTAAAACTTGCCTCTTTATTCCACCAACGTCGGGTACGCACAAACGATTACGGAAAGTCAAAACTCCACTCGAACTCAAAGAAAAATCCTCGAAGTTCTTTTCCTTCAATTTACCCATTATCTTCACCAACTCGGGATCTTCTTTCTGGTCTTCCTTTATCCTCTGAATTAGGGTCGGAGATACCCTAATATTCGCAAAAATAGCCCCATGTCTCGATTCACGAGGACACCAATCTCGAACATCCTCAAGCATTTTCCATTCACGGACCATCATCGAAGCCACATAAGACTTCCTACTAATCGCATCGGCGACCACATTTGTTGGTGTTGGTACCCTAGGCACGTTTGTTAAACGTTGTATAAGTTATCATTTTATTCATAATAATAAAGAGATAATAAGATTATTATTATGGCTCGTGTTTGCTTATAATAATCTCCGTCCCTAGAGCTTGTTAAGCACTAGTATAAAGTCTAAATGATCATGGGATGATCATGTTAGATTTATAGGTACTTGTTTGGAACAAGGTACTGGACATGACCCGCGGTATGAGATTTATGTCATGGTCGATGTCATATATAAATCTCATATTAGTTATGTCATTTGAATCCTTAGACATGAAGTTATTATAGTCTTCCACTTGATGAACATTATGTTTGACATATTCAAACGCTACCTTAACACGGTAGTTATAAAGGGTATGATTGGCATAATCGGATTCACGTAGGGAAGAATAATAAGCCAAATGGATTTGTCCCTCTTCGGAGAGATGTCAAGCTTGGGCCACTCGAAGGAATGATGTTGATGAAATGTTTGGCCAAACTCAAATGGATTGATTGGATCAATGTCATTTGGATTATCAACATATTCGGAATCGAGAAAGTACTGAACAATACAAGTTGACTTGTTGACCATGACTTGTGTTCAATGACATCGTGGACAAAGTGATTATGACATGTTCTAAAAAGGAATGCAAACTTGTATCTAGTTACACTATTTGGGTAGGTATGACGGTTTGCTAGAACCTAATCATATCTTATGGTTTCAAGTTTGAAACTATTGCCAACTTAGTATAATCCTAGAGGGTCACACACAATAGAACGAATCCTAAATAAGGACTATCTTGGAAATTTGGAAAAATTGGATTTTTCTGGGCCTTTGGGCGACCGCCCAAATGGGCTGGGCGACCGCACAAGAACTTGGGCGGCCGCACACCTCAGTTTGGGCGGCCGCACAGTGCTGTCGGGGGCAGATTCCTAATTTGACTCGGAATCGAATTTTGGACGGGTTTTAACACAAGTTTCCTATTTGGAATAGGTCTTACTTGTGTATAAACATCAAAATTCGGCCATAACTCAGACCTAATGTTTGTGCAAGCTTCAAAAGAGTTTGAGAGGGTTTTATTTTGTTCTAAGAAATCCTAGATTGAAGAACAAAATTATACACAAAGAAAATTCCATATAGTTCATATTAATTGTGAAAACGTGTTTCATAATTTGGTCTAGCAACCAAGATCAAGTGTTCTTGATATTCATTCGTGGTGTGGATACCGCTAGAGGGTGAAACTTATCATCTTCAAAGTTCGTGATTATTGCTATAATCGTGATCAAGTTTTCAAGTCTCTATCGAATTCAAGGTTGCAAAATCAAAGGCATCAAGGGTTAGTATTCTACTATTCATATTGTTGTATTTGACTTAATCATATGAATGGATCTATAGGCTTTGGGTTTCTATTAAATTTTAAATGCTTATATTCCGCTGCGCTTGTGACTACGAAACCCAACAGTGGTATCAGAGCCCCGTTCATGTTGATTATTTCAATACTAGATCATGTTGTGTGTATATAAATTGTTTATGTGCCAAGCATGATATGAATATTGGACTATATGATGTTTATGTGTTATGTGATTTTATGTGGTTTATTGTTTTACAACTTTAATCGCACGATTCAATCGCAATAAATATTATGATGGATTCTGAATTGTTTGATTATTAATTCTGATTGGATCATGGCTTTAATAATCGGGGAAAGACAATTTTGAGACAAATTTTCGAACTTCAAAATTCATTCTGATGCGTTTGGGCGACCGCACAAATCTCCCTGGGCGGCCGCACATGTTTGGGCGACCGCACAGGAGAGTTTGGGCGGCCGCACAGTTCACTGATTCTGTTCTGATTTTGGTTAAAATTGGAATTTGGAATTTTTGAGAGGTCAAACCGAACCAGTAACAAAACCAGACCAGACTTGCTGATCTGGAATGGGCTTTGGGTAGTTGGTTTGAGTGTGGATCTTGGGGTTTGATTTTCCTATTTGTTTTAGTCTTGTGATTCTAAGATTGGTTCAAGGTTTGGATGGCTAATCTACGTTCATCGAGATTGTGTTTCCCAAACTTGATCGCAATCAAAGTTTCAAAGATAAAACGAAGTTAGAATTATGAAGAGTTCATAATTGCTAAAATTGAGAAACAAAGTTCTTTATTTAATGATTGGAGATCCATGTGGAATTGTGAATGCAATTGGCCTACGTTCATCGAGACCATCTATTGCTTAGTTTCGGCCACATGGACTACTTTCTTGGTTTCTTGAATTAGTGCGGGATTGTGGTTGCCTAATGGCTTAGTTCGACCGCACTTCTTGTTGTCTTGATTTGGAGATAATAATCAAAGTTGAAATAGTCTCATCCTCATAATTATAGAGAAACTAATGACACATAAATGTTGTGCTTAAATTAATAGAGATTAATTTAGTGGCTAAACTTGATGCGTAACATGTTTATCTTGTGTGCTCATAAATGTGTTGTATGCTATATGGTGATGAACCTTCAAGAAAGTTTTAAGTCCTTTTTGCCACTCCATGATTAAAACACTTGTTAGTGCATGGGTGACTTTAATGTGGGTTCGCCTCCGCGAGGTGCATTAATTTTATTCATGAATGAGCAAGATGAGGTTCATTAATTTAATGTGGGTTCGCCTCCGCGAGGTGCATTAAATTGAATGGTTCCTATACGTTTAAAATGGTTGGACTTAATAAGGCGTCAAAATAGTTTTGGGCCTAGGCAAAGATGAGATTAAACATGCTTTTGAAATTGGATCCCTAAGAATCATATTGGATATGATTGACAAGAAATTGTCTACCTAATTAATTTGATTTTGAGCAGTCCGCCTCCGTGGACTCAAAATTAAATTAAAGATGGATTTTAGCCCAATTTAAAAGAATCTCAGAAAAGGATCTAAGAGTCATATGGGATATGATTGACAGGGTTGTCTACCTAATTAATATAGTTTTGAGCGGTCCGCCTCCGTGGACTCAAAATTAAATTAAAGTTGGATCTTAGCCCATTTAAATTATATTATACATTGGATGTATAAGAAGGTTATATAATTTAGTGGGAGTATTTTTGGAAAATACATTATTTATCTCTTTAATGAGATTGGTACTTGTAAAATTTTGATAATTTTGCTTTAGTTGTAGATGACAACTAAAATCATTGCGATTAGTCCTTGATAAGGATAAGCTTAAGAGAATGGTACAAACTTCATGGATTGGATCCTGAGCCTAAGAATCGTTCTAAGGCAAGAAGATGGGTTGTACATTCTTGATGGGCCTATTCCTAAAAGAACCTAAAGGCCGGAATAGACAATCACAAGAATCATGAGTATGATTCTAGGAGTGTGAGTTGTCTTATGCTCGCGATTATGTGCTCAAAACTCCAACAAAGGTTGGAACTTGTGGAAGTCTATTAGATAGGCGTGGAGTTGAGTTACATGTTTCAAAGAGCAATCTAAGCAAGAGATGTACAAAACCATTGTTGCATTCACTCATTGCAAAATGAGTAAAGGGCAATAAGTGGAACCTCACATGCTTAAGATAATGGGTACAAAGAGCATCTTGAGAAACTTGGGAGTCCAATTGGATTGGAGCTAGCCATGGATCTTATTCTTAATTCATTGACTAAGAGTTATAATCACTTTGTGATGGACTATAACATGTTTAGAATGAATAAGAATTTCTTCGAATTGCATTAACATGCTAAAAACTGCAAAGATGAAGATATTGGAGAATGGTTCTCCAGAGCTCATGGTTCATAAGGAAAATGGCCAAGTGCCAAAAGAAAGGTAAGACAAGAGTTGTCAAACCTAAAAGAAATAATTATGGTTAAAATAATAACTCTAATTGATGCAATTTGGTAAAATGACAATTGGATTGACCATTTAGAATTGTAGTCAAAATTCTGGATGATCAATAAAAGGAATGGTAGTGGGACTACCACTTGAGAATTTTATGTTATAAATTATTATTTCTAAATTTAATTATTGGGTATTGGATACCAGAATAATTAGTAAAATGAAAGACTACTTATAGTAAAGTTTTATCTACAAACGGTAATGATGCAATGGTTGCAACATTGTTCGTAGAACACTTGTAAAGTGACTTTACTGATGAAGTAGAAAACATTATTTTGTTAAAAGATAATGAAGGATATTAATTTCTTGTTTGGAATAAGAAAAGTGCTTTATTTATTATGATTTACTTCATTGTGTTATCATATAAACAAATCTTATATCCTAAATCTTGGAGAACAAAGTAATAAAGGCTATAACATAAATAATTAAAATTCTTTATGCATTATTGTTTTGATCAAATAAATAAAAGATGCATATCTAAAATTCTATGGGACGGAGTTTTAAGTCATATGATTTGGAATCACATGATTTATGCAAATCTTATTTACTTGGACCAAGACATCTTTTACTATGATTGGTAAAAGGCTGATATCTTAATTGACCTAATACATTTTGATGTGTATGGTGCATTAAGAAGCAATGCTAAAAGAATTTTTTTTTTTATACTTGGTAAAACTATTCAAAGATTCTGATTGGATCATGATGACGAATAATTGAACCAAGAATTTGACAGTCATCATTAAAGTTGTGAAATGGTTTCACAAATTAACTTCACTAAGAACATCATTTTAAATGATGTGTCTGCATGGAAGTATAAGAACCTTATTGGATATGGTTAATTGGATGACTAAGTCAAATAGATCTTCCGTTATTTGTTTTGGGGTTATGTATTTGAAACCGCTATGATTATACTAATCTGAATACCATCAAGAGAGGTTAAAAGATGAAAGAAAACTCGGTTTGCCTTTCGCAAAGATTTAAGATGGTGAGACCTTTTGGAAAAGAGTTGTCTGGGACACACTCACATTTAAATCTAATAAATATATTTTCATGGGATATCCTAAGGAAACTTGAGGATATAATTTTACTCATAAGAAACAAATGGTTTGTTGATTATGATGATACTTTTCTAGATAAATGGTTTATCTCTAAAAGAATCAGTGGGAGTAAAATGTATCTCGAATGGTTCGAGACCTAGAAAATATATATTTTAACCTAAGATGGAAGTTGAACAAGTTTTCACAAGGAGTCGTGAAAAGTCCGTTCAAAAGATATACAAGAACTTGCGTATGTGATAGGACACAATCTATTGCAAGAAATATTGGATATTTCGAAATAGAAAGTGTTGAGGTAAATTTCATTTGGAATGAAGTATTTGCCATCTATCAAAGATGCAATGTCAACTTCACATTTAGATTAATGGCTTGGAGTCATAAAATCTAAAAGGCAATTCATGTATAATAATCGAGTTTGGAACTTGATCATTCTAACCTAAGGTGTAAAAACCAAAGGAGATGAATGATTTTTCTTGGAGAAAAACTTACATGGGTAGCAAGAAACTTATTAGAATCTTCATAATCACATGTTCATATTTGGAATATGAAATTTGATAAAAATGATTTCAAAACAAGCGTTCCTCAACGGGAACTCACTTAAGGATGTATTGGATACAACCTAAAGGTTTTGATAGTCAAGAAAATTCTAAAAAAGGTATGAAAGTTGCGAAGATTCATTGGATGGATTGAAGCAAGCTTTTGGGAGTTGGAATCTCCATTTTGATAAGTCATAGACTTTGGCTTAATCAAGAACGAAGATGAATTTTGTATATACAAGAAGATTAGTGGGAGCATGGTGCTATTACTTATCTAATATGTGGATGACATATTACTCATTGGAAACGACATTCCTACACTTTAATCTGTAAAGATTTGGTTAAGAAAGTGTTTCGCAATGAAGAATATGGATGAAGCTGCAAATATCCTTGGCATTAAGATCTATAGAGATAGATCAAGGAAGCAAATTAGTTTAAAGCCAAAGTACATACATTGACAAGGTCATTAGAAGGTTCCGCATGGAAATTCTAGGAGAGGACAGTTGCCAATGTTACATGGATGTTTTTCTATGCAAAGAATCAAATGTCCTAAGACAAATGATGAGCATGAGAAAATGAATGGGATGCCATTTTCTTCGGCAATTGGATCCATGATGCCATGATAAGTACTAAGCCGGATATATCTAATGCTTGGAGCATGATGAGTAGATATCAATCCGACACCGGTGAGATTCATTGGATGGCTATGTGAAACAATTCTTAAAGTACTTTAGAAGCACTAAAGATTTGTTTTGATCTATGGAGGGATGGAAGATGATCTCGTCGTATATGGGTACACGGATGCATGCTTCCAAACTGACAAAGATAATAGAAAAATCGCAATCGAATTTTATAACAAATGGTGAAGCTGTAAGTTGGAATGGTTCCAAGCAGAGTACAGTCACTAACTCTACATACTAAAATCTAAGTATATTGCTGCATTGGATGCTGCAAAGGAAGTTGTTTGGATTAAGAAGTTCATTTGTGAATTTAAGATGGTTCCTAGTATTGCTAATCCAATAGACCATATTAGTAATAATAGTGGTGCTATTGATCAAGCAAAGGAACCAAGGGCACATCCTAAATCCAAACATATACTTAGGCGTTTACTTATCATTCGAGAAATCGTTGATAAGAGAGACGTACATATATGCAAAGTACCTACTAATGATAACGTTACGAACACGCTAAACAATGGAACTTCCATAAAGCTAAACATGATGGTCATGTTAGGTCCATGGGTATTGGATACCTAGGAAATTGGGCCTAGGGCAAGTGGGAGATTGTTGGTGTTGGTGCCCTAGGCACGTTTGTTAAACGTTGTATAAGTTATCATTTTATTCATAATAATAAAGAGATAATAAGATTATTATTATGACTCGTGTTTGCTTATAATAATCTCCGTCCCTAGAGCTTGTTAAGCACTAGTATAAAGGCTAAATGATCATGGGATGATCATGTTAGATTTATAGGTACTTGTTTGGAACAAGGTACTGGACATGACCCGCGGTATGAGATTTATGTCATGGTCGATGTCATATATAAATCTCATATTAGTTATGTCATTTGAATCCTTAGACATGAAGTTATTATAGTCTTCCACTTGATGAACATTATGTTTGACATATTCAAACGCTACCTTAACACGGTAGTTATAAAGGGTATGATTGGCATAATCGGATTCACGTAGGGAAGAATAATAAGCCAAATGGATTTGTCCCTCTTCGGAGAGATGTCAAGCTTGGGTCACTCGAAGGAATGATGTTGATGAAATGTTTGGCCAAATTCAAATGGATTGATTGGATCAGTGTCATTTGGATTATCAACATATTCAGAATCGAGAAAGTATTGAACAATACAAGTTGACTTGTTGACCATGACTTGTGTTCAATGACATCGTGGACAAAGGGATTATGACATGTTCTAAAAAGGAATGCGAACTTGTATCTAGTTATACTATTTGGGTAGGTATGACGGTTTGCTAGAACCTATTCATATCTTATGGTTTCATGTTTGAAACCATTGCCAACTTAGTATAATCCTAGAGGGTCACACACAATAGAACGAATCCTAAATAAGGACTATATTGGAAATTTAGAAAAATTGGATTTTTCAGGGCGTTTGGGCAACCGCCCAAATGGGCTGGGCGACCGCACAAGAACTTGGGCGGCCGCACACCTCAGTTTGGGCGGCCGCACAGTGCTGTCGGGGGCAGATTCCTAATTTGACTCGGAATCGAATTTTGGACGGGTTTTAACACAAGTTTCCTATTTGGAATAGGTCTTACTTGTGTATAAACATCAGAATTCGGCCATAACTCAGACCTAATGTTTGTACTAGCCTCAAAAGAGTTTGAGAGGGTTTTATTTTGTTCTAAGAAATCCTAGATTGAAGAACAAAATTATACACAAAGAAAATTCCATATAGTTCATATTAATTGTGAAAACGTGTTTCATAATTTGGTCTAGCAACCAAGATCAAGTGTTCTTGATATTCGTTCGTGGTGTGGATACCGCTAGAGGGTGAAACTTATCATCTTCAAAGTTCGTGATTAATGCTATGATCGTGATCAAGTTTTCAAGTCTCTATCGAATTCAAGGTTGCAAAATCAAAGGCATCAAGGGTTAGTATTCTACAATTCATATTGTTGTATTTGACTTAATCATATGAATGGATCTATGGGCTTTGGGTTTCTATTAAATTTTAAATGCTTATATTTCGCTGCGCATGTGACTACGAAACCCAACAGTGGTATCAGAGCCCCGTTCATGTTGATTATTTCAATACTAGATCATGTTGTGTGTATATAAATTGTTTATGTGCCAAGCATGATATGAATATTGGACTATATGATGTTTATATGTTATGTGATTTTATGTGGTTTATTGTTTTACAATTTTAATCGCACGATTCAATCGCAATAAATATTATGATGGATTCTGAATTGTTTGATTATTAATTCTGATTGGATCATGGCTTTAATAATCGGGGAAAGACAATTTTGAGACAAATTTTCGAACTTCAAAATTCCTTCTGATGCGTTTGGGCGACCGCACAAATCTCCCTGGGCGGCCGCACATGTTTGGGCGACCGCACAGGAGAGTTTGGGCGGCCGCACAGTTCACTGATTATGTTCTGATTTTGGTTAAAATTGGAATTTGGAATTTTCGAGAGCTCAAACCGAACCAGTAACAAAACCAGACCAGACTTGCTGATCTGGAATGGGCTTTGGGTAATTGGTTTGAGTGTGGATCTTGGGGTTTGATTTTCCTATTTGTTTTAGTCTTGTGATTCTAAGATTGGTTCAAGGTTTGGATGGCTAATCTACGTTAATCGAGATTGTGTTTCCCAAACTTGATCGCAATCAAAGTTTCAAAGATAAAACGAAGTTAGAATTATGAAGAGTTCATAATTGCTAAAATTGAGAAACAAAGTTCTTGATTTAATGATTGGAGATCCATGTGGAATTGTGAATGGAATTGGCCTACGTTCATCGAGACCATCTATTGCTTAGTTTCGGCCACATGGACTACTTTCTTGGTTTCTTGAATTAGTGCGGGATTGTGGTTGCCTAATGGCTTAGTTCGACCGCACTTCTTGTTGTCTTGATTTGGAGATAATAACCAAAGTTGAAATAGTCTCATCCTCATAATTATAGAGAAACTAATGACACATAAATGTTGTGCTTAAATTAATAGAGATTAATTTAGTGGCTAAACTTGATGCGTAACATGTTTATTTTGTGTGCTCATAAATGTGTTGTATGCTATATGGTGATGAACCTTCAAGAAAGTTTTAAGTCCTTTTTGCCACTCCATGATTAAAACACTTGTTAGTGCATGGGTGACTTTAATGTGGGTTCGCCTCCGCGAGGTGCATTAATTTTATTCATGAATGAGCAAGATGAGGTTCATTAATTTAATGTGGGTTCGCCTCCGCGAGGTGCATTAAATTGAATGGTTCCTATACGTTTAAAATAGTTGGACTTAATAAGGCGTCAAAACAGTTTTGGGCCTAGGCAAAGATGAGATTAAACATGCTTTTAAAATTGGATCCCTAAGAATCATATTGGATATGATTGACAAGAAATTGTCTACCTAATTAATTTGATTTTGAGCAGTCCGCCTCCGTGGACTCAAAATTAAATTAAAGATGGATCTTAGCCCAATTTAAAAGAATCTCAGAAAAGGATCTAAGAGTCATATGGGATATGATTGACAGGGTTGTCTACCTAATTAATTTAGTTTTGAGCGGTCCGCCTCCGTGGACTCAAAATTAATTAAAGTTGGATCTTAGCCCATTTAAATTATATTATACATTGGATGTATAAGAAGGTTATATAATTTAGTGGGAGTATTTTTGGAAAATACATTATTTATCTCTTTAATGAGATTGGTACTTGTAAAATTTTGATAATTTTGCTTTAGTTGTAGATGACAACTAAAATCATTGCGATTAGTCCTTGATAAGGATAAGCTTAAGAGAATGGTACAAACTTCATGGATTGGATCCTGAGCCTAAGAATCGTTCTAAGGCAAGAAGATGGGTTGTACATTCTTGATGGGCCTATTCCTAAAAGAACCTAAAGGCCGGAATAGACAATCACAAGAATCATGAGTATGATTCTAGGAGTGTGAGTTGTCTTATGCTCGCGATTATGTGCTCAAAACTCCAACAAAGGTTGGAACTTGTGGAAGTCTATTAGATAGGCGTGGAGTTGAGTTACATGTTTCAAAGAGCAATCTAAGCAAGAGATGTACAAAACCATTGTTGCATTCACTCATTGCAAAATGAGTAAAGGGCAATAAGTGGAACCTCACATGCTTAAGATAATGGGTACAAAGAGCATCTTGAGAAACTTGGGAGTCCAATTGGATTGGAGCTAGCCATGGATCTTATTCTTAATTCATTGACTAAGAGTTATAATCACTTTGTGATGGACTATAACATGTTTAGAATGAATAAGAATTTCTTCGAATTGCATTAACATGCTAAAAACTGCAAAGATGAAGATATTGGAGAATGGTTCTCCAGAGCTCATGGTTCATAAGGAAAATGGCCAAGTGCCAAAAGAAAGGTAAGACAAGAGTTGTCAAACCTAAAAGAAATAATTATGGTTAAAATAATAACTCTAATTGATGCAATTTGGTAAAATGACAATTGGATTGACCATTTAGAATTGTAGTCAAAATTCTGGATGATCAATAAAAGGAATGGTAGTGGGACTACCACTTGAGAATTTTATGTTATAAATTATTATTTCTAAATTTAATTATTGGGTATTGGATACCAGAATAATTAGTAAAATGAAAGACTACTTATAGTAAAGTTTTATCTACAAACGGTAATGATGCAATGGTTGCAACATTGTTCGTAGAACACTTGTAAAGTGACTTTACTGATGAAGTAGAAAACATTATTTTGTTAAAAGATAATGAAGGATATTAATTTCTTGTTTGGAATAAGAAAAGTGCTTTATTTATTATGATTTACTTCATTGTGTTATCATATAAACAAATCTTATATCCTAAATCTTGGAGAACAAAGTAATAAAGGCTATAACATAAATAATTAAAATTCTTTATGCATTATTGTTTTGATCAAATAAATAAAAGATGCATATCTAAAATTCTATGGGACGGAGTTTTAAGTCATATGATTTGGAATCACATGATTTATGCAAATCTTATTTACTTGGACCAAGACATCTTTTACTATGATTGGTAAAAGGCTGATATCTTAATTGACCTAATACATTTTGATGTGTATGGTGCATTAAGAAGCAATGCTAAAAGAATTTTTTTTTTATACTTGGTAAAACTATTCAAAGATTCTGATTGGATCATGATGACGAATAATTGAACCAAGAATTTGACAGTCATCATTAAAGTTGTGAAATGGTTTCACAAATTAACTTCACTAAGAACATCATTTTAAATGATGTGTCTGCATGGAAGTATAAGAACCTTATTGGATATGGTTAATTGGATGACTAAGTCAAATAGATCTTCCGTTATTTGTTTTGGGGTTATGTATTTGAAACCGCTATGATTATACTAATCTGAATACCATCAAGAGAGGTTAAAAGATGAAAGAAAACTCGGTTTGCCTTTCGCAAAGATTTAAGATGGTGAGACCTTTTGGAAAAGAGTTGTCTGGGACACACTCACATTTAAATCTAATAAATATATTTTCATGGGATATCCTAAGGAAACTTGAGGATATAATTTTACTCATAAGAAACAAATGGTTTGTTGATTATGATGATACTTTTCTAGATAAATGGTTTATCTCTAAAAGAATCAGTGGGAGTAAAATGTATCTCGAATGGTTCGAGACCTAGAAAATATATATTTTAACCTAAGATGGAAGTTGAACAAGTTTTCACAAGGAGTCGTGAAAAGTCCGTTCAAAAGATATACAAGAACTTGCGTATGTGATAGGACACAATCTATTGCAAGAAATATTGGATATTTCGAAATAGAAAGTGTTGAGGTAAATTTCATTTGGAATGAAGTATTTGCCATCTATCAAAGATGCAATGTCAACTTCACATTTAGATTAATGGCTTGGAGTCATAAAATCTAAAAGGCAATTCATGTATAATAATCGAGTTTGGAACTTGATCATTCTAACCTAAGGTGTAAAAACCAAAGGAGATGAATGATTTTTCTTGGAGAAAAACTTACATGGGTAGCAAGAAACTTATTAGAATCTTCATAATCACATGTTCATATTTGGAATATGAAATTTGATAAAAATGATTTCAAAACAAGCGTTCCTCAACGGGAACTCACTTAAGGATGTATTGGATACAACCTAAAGGTTTTGATAGTCAAGAAAATTCTAAAAAGGTATGAAAGTTGCGAAGATTCATTGGATGGATTGAAGCAAGCTTTTGGGAGTTGGAATCTCCATTTTGATAAGTCATAGACTTTGGCTTAATCAAGAACGAAGATGAATTTTGTATATACAAGAAGATTAGTGGGAGCATGGTGCTATTACTTATCTAATATGTGGATGGCATATTACTCATTGGAAACGACATTCCTACACTTTAATCTGTAAAGATTTGGTTAAGAAAGTGTTTCGCAATGAAGAATATGGATGAAGCTGCATATATCCTTGGCATTAAGATCTATAGAGATAGATCAAGGAAGCAAATTAGTTTAAAGCCAAAGTACATACATTGACAAGGTCATTAGAAGGTTCCGCATGGAAATTTTAGGAGAGGACAGTTGCCAATGTTACATGGATGTTTTTCTATGCAAAGAATCAAATGTCCTAAGACAAATGATGAGCATGAGAAAATGAATGGGATGCCATTTTCTTCGGCAATTGGATCCATGATGCCATGATAAGTACTAAGCCGGATATATCTAATGCTTGGAGCATGATGAGTAGATATCAATCCGACACCGGTGAGATTCATTGGATGGCTATGTGAAACAATTCTTAAAGTACTTTAGAAGCACTAAAGATTTGTTTTGATCTATGGAGGGATGGAAGATGATCTCGTCGTATATGGGTACACGGATGCATGCTTCCAAACTGACAAAGATAATAGAAAAATCGCAATCGAATTTTATAACAAATGGTGAAGCTGTAAGTTGGAATGGTTCCAAGCAGAGTACAGTCACTAACTCTACATACTAAAATCTAAGTATATTGCTGCATTGGATGCTGCAAAGGAAGTTGTTTGGATTAAGAAGTTCATTTGTGAATTTAAGATGGTTCCTAGTATTGCTAATCCAATAGACCATATTAGTAATAATAGTGGTGCTATTGATCAAGCAAAGGAACCAAGGGCACATCCTAAATCCAAACATATACTTAGGCGTTTACTTATCATTCGAGAAATCGTTGATAAGAGAGACGTACATATATGCAAAGTACCTACTAATGATAACGTTACGAACACGCTAAACAATGGAACTTCCATAAAGATAAACATGATGGTCATGTTAGGTCCATGGGTATTGGATACCTAGAAAATTGGGCCTAGGGCAAGTGGGAGATTGTTGGTGTTGGTGCCCTAGGCACGTTTGTTAAACGTTGTATAAGTTATCATTTTATTCATAATAATAAAGAGATAATAAGATTATTATTATGACTCGTGTTTGCTTATAATAATCTCCGTCCCTAGAGCTTGTTAAGCACTAGTATAAAGGCTAAATGATCATGGGATGATCATGTTAGATTTATAGGTACTTGTTTGGAACAAGGTACTGGACATGACCCGCGGTATGAGATTTATGCCATGGTCGATGTCATATATAAATCTCATATTAGTTATGTCATTTGAATCCTTAGACATGAAGTTATTATAGTCTTCCACTTGATGAACATTATGTTTGACATATTCAAACGCTACCTTAACACGGTAGTTATAAAGGGTATGATTGGCATAATCGGATTCACGTAGGGAAGAATAATAAGCCAAATGGATTTGTCCCTCTTCGGAGAGATGTCAAGCTTGGGCCACTCGAAGGAATGATGTTGATGAAATGTTTGGCTAAACTCAAATGGATTGATTGGATCAATGTCATTTGGATTATCAACATATTCGGAATCGAGAAAGTATTGAACAATACAAGTTGACTTGTTGACCATGACTTGTGTTCAATGACATCGTGGACAAAGGGATTATGACATGTTCTAAAAAGGAATGCGAACTTGTATCTAGTTATACTATTTGGGTAGGTATGACGGTTTGCTAGAACCTATTCATATCTTATGGTTTCATGTTTGAAACCATTGCCAACTTAGTATAATCTTAGAGGGTCACACACAATAGAACGAATCCTAAATAAGGACTATATTGGAAATTTGGAAAAATTGGATTTTTCTGGGCCTTTGGGCGACCGCCCAAATGGGCTGGGCGACCGCACAAGAACTTGGGCGGCCGCACACCTCAGTTTGGGCGGCCGCACAGTGCTGTCGGGGCAGATTCCTAATATGACTCGGAATCGAATTTTGGACGGGTTTTAACACAAGTTTCCTATTTGGAATAGGTCTTACTTGTGTATAAACATCAGAATTCGGCCATAACTCAGACCTAATGTTTGTGCAAGCCTCAAAAGAGTTTGAGAGGGTTTTATTTTGTTCTAAGAAATCCTAGATTGAAGAACAAAATTATACACAAAGAAAATTCCATATAGTTCATATTAATTGTGAAAACGTGTTTCATAATTTGGTCTAGCAACCAAGATCAAGTGTTCTTGATATTCGTTCGTGGTGTGGATACCGCTAGAGGGTGAAACTTATCATCTTCAAAGTTCGTGATTATTGCTATGATCGTGATCAAGTTTTCAAGTCTCTATCGAATTCAAGGTTGCAAAATCAAAGGCATCAAGGGTTAGTATTCTACTATTCATATTGTTGTATTTGACTTAATCATATGAATGGATCTATGGGCTTTGGGTTTCTATTAAATTTTAAATGCTTATCATCTTCAAAGATCTATACAAAATTCTATCTCACGATCTGGAGGCATATCATATTCAGAAGAGAAAACATCGGGAAATTCTCTAACTACCCGAACACTCTCTAAACTAGGGGATTCTTTCCTAATATGAAGAACACTAGCCAAATACCCCTCATAACCACGGTGCAATAATTTTCTCGCTTTCACATAAGAAATGATACGAAAATTTCTACCAAAAGGCATAGCCTCAAAAGTAAACTTAGGCACATCAGGGATGGAAAAATTAACGACCTTTCTACAACAGTCAACAGAAGCATGAAACTTGTTCAACCAATCCATACCCAAAATAACATCAAAGTCCTGAATAGGAAGGACTACCAAGTCCGCACGCAAGACATGACCACATATAAGCACGTCACAAGCACGGAAGACTCTATCGGTCACCAAACATTCTCCTATAGGGGTCGACACCTCTAGCACATAGGGCAAAGACTCAGATGCAGCATTTAGTATAGAAGCAAATTGTACAGAAATGTATGAATGAGATGATCCTGGATCTACTAACGCTCGTGCGCTCACACTAGATATAGAAATAATACCTCCAATAACTGTGGGATCATCTGTGGCTTGTTGTTGATTCATTGGAAACACTTTCCCTTGGACCTTGGGCTTTCCCGTAGCGTCCCTTTTCTGACCCTGAGGAGCCCCAGCTCCTACCCCAGTTGGTTGAATTCTATTCCTCGGACAATCCCTCACATAATGCCCCATTTGACCACAATTGGTGCACTTGCCCTGTTTCTTCCAACAACGGTCCTCCGAATGACCTTCCCTTTGACAAAACGAACAAAGTCTTCTGTTTTGGTTCCCTTGGTTCCCAGAAGTAGTACCCGGGTTCCTTGGGATCGGTTGCCCTCGGAACTGAGATTGTCCCCCAAAGTTACCTCGGTTATCAGAACGGGATTGTGGCTTGCTTTGCCCTCCCGGCTTGCTCGGGTTAGCTACCTCGGTCTTCCTCTTATGTTCCCCAATCTTGCTCTATAAGATAGGCACGGTCCACCGCATCCTGGAACGTCACAATCCTCTGGGCTATGAGCTGAGTACGGATAGAAGTCTTCAAAACCCGGATGAATCTCATAGCTTTCTGTTCTTCGGTCCTCACAAGATAGTCACAATACCGGGCTAATTCTGTGAACTTAGCCGAGTACTGAGCTATAGATAACGAACCTTGCTCCAAGTTGAGTAGCTCGATCTCCTTTCGGTTCTGGTCCACTACCGGGATGAAATGCTCTTTGAACTTCCGCACAAACAATTCCCATGCATAAACCGTGTGAGTGTCATCCCAACTAGCTTTAACTCCTTTCCACCAATGCTCGGCGGCACCCACAAGTTTATAAGCCGCGAACCGGACCCTGTCCTCGTCCGTGCACCCAAACACATCATAAATTTTCTCCATTGACTCGATCCATAGCTCGGCCTTCTTCACATCGGGCTCACCATCAAACTCTCTTGGTTTCAATTTCAGAAATTGCTCCAGCCCATATCTCGGTGGTGCCACATGCTCTTCTCGTGGCCCTTGATCATGAATGGCCTTCATAGCGGCCTCAAACATTCCTTGGAACATTGCCCGGTTCTCTTCCCTTAAGTCATTCTGATTCTGTGCTCCACTAGAGCCTTCGCCTGCTCTCCTTCTAGCCATTTCAAACAATTACCTGCATAAGACATCAACCGTTACTCACTCCGAACACAACTACCCACCTAGGTCATACTAGTCCACCTAGACTTATACTTAGAGCCAAACCATAGCTCTGATACCAACTGTCGCAACCCCGAACCCCGCGGGCCCGTGATCGCGAGCTGGACGTCGACTTAAACAATAAACTCTAAAATAATGGAGATAAAATTTCCTTTTATACCAAAAGAGGATAACACAAAGTTTTGGGAAAACAATTTAACAACGACAATGTACTAGTGTAAGACCCATAAGCTCACACTACAAAATAATAAAATATACAAATCTTAGTGACGTCAAGTGTGGTACAACTATCCCCAAAAGAGTTACACATTTATATAATGTAAACCCACCAATATACACTTGCCCCAAAAGCTCAACCCTCGCGACGTCCTGTCTCGTGATCAGCGGGTCTAATCCTTTCCACCTGGGGGGGGGGTTAAGGAAAAAAACAAAGGCAAAGGAAAAGGGGGTGAGATAAATCTCAATAAGTTACTAATGCAACTACATGACATGCTATGATGCAATAATCCATAATGAATCACATAACACATAGCAATTATCATATGTCAGATAGCAGCGGAAATAAACACATAACAAAGGATATAACCAAGGTTTTCCAACTGATAGAACCAAATAAAGGTCGCTGCGCAGCTTCAATAATCAACAATTCATCACCTTCATAATAGCATGAAAGCCGAAGAGAAATCCCTGGTACCGGAACCAATAACAAAGTAATATGCCACAAAGGGCGGGAGCCATGCCACAAAGTCATGCTCCAAACGTCTCAACCAAGGCCGATCTGGAAGAGGAAAATAAGGGCAAAACAATGGTCGACACCATAATGGACTTGGCCGGTGCCATCACAATATCTCACATCGCCGACACAACCACAAATACCAGCTGGGCTTTCAAATAAATGCTAAGTAATAAATACTAGCTTAATTAAACAACTTAGGGTTCCAAAGTAGGGAACCATACAAAGCGATCACTAACAAGATGAAATGAACCAACAACACACCAGTTAAGGTGTTCCAATAAACTCAACCATGATAACACAATTCCCATATCACGTTCAATCACAAAGGATCCACTTAACTCAAGGACACAACCAAAACTACTCACTCATCTCGAAGAGCTCAAGGAGAGATTTAAAACGATAATTTATACGCCTAAAACGGAGTCCGGATGAACAAGATATGGTCCTCGAAAGATTGGACAAAAAGGGAAATAAATTTCACAACAGGGGAGAGGGTGCGCGCGCCTCCTATGGGAGGGTGCGCGCGCCTCCTATGATCAGAAGGAAAATCAAGATTGGAGGAGGGGAGGGTGCGCGCGCCTCCTATCTCCATCCAACAGAAGGTTTTTGTTCAAGAGGGGCATAAGGGTGCGCGCGCCTCCTATGGGAGGGTGCGCGCGCCTCCTTGCCCGGAAAGGCAAATTCCGGCCAAAAAAATCTGGGTTTCTACCATTAACAACCCCAAATCCAAAACCAACCCAATCTTCACCATTTCTAACACTACCAAGATGTGAACTAAGGTACCTACACCATTTTGAACCAAAAGGACTCCCACAACATCATCTAAGGAACCTCAATCAAGGGTGATTCAATACCAAAATTTCACAAATGAACAAAAATGTAAATCATCACAAAACCAACCAAAGAAGCAATAAATGGAAATCATAGTATCATCTAAGCATAGGATGAACATTTTTAGCATCAATGGGGGGGGAAGTAACTTACCCGGATTTTCTCAAAGTTGATGGATTTCAAATATTTTTGGCCTCCTACGATCCTATCGACGATCTAAACAAGATTCATGTTATGATAAATGAGAGATTAAGAGAGGAAGATGAAGAAAATGAAGAGAGAAGGTAGAGAAGAAAACTTACCCAAATTCTATGGAAAGAGAGAGAGATATGCTGGGAGTGAGGGAGAAGGTGAGGGTGAAAGAGTAGGGAGGTGAGGGAGAAGAGAGGGGGTAGGGAGAATTATTTGAAATGTTACACTAAGACCCCTCCCCTACTACCCCATTTACCAATAAACTCCCCCACTAACAAATAAGACTCAACTCTTCTACACTAGCACAAATGGCCCAAATAAAATGCTAGGCATAAATTAATATAACGCATAAAATGCACACATAAATTATTAATTAAATAATAATTTAAATAAATAAATAAGCAAATAAATAAATAATAATTATTTATTACTAATAAAATATAGCCTAGTTTTTCGGGTCGTGACATTGCGTGGACATATAATTGGGTGACGTGGGGCTTGATCATCGTGGGCTGAATTTTAGGCTCGCACGTGTAAAGAGTCAGCTTTGATACCATCTTGGAATTAGAGAAAGAAGTAGGGAGAGACCCAAGTGTGAGCATAGGCTGGACTGACCGGCAAAGGATTGTGTTGGAGGTTCCAACCTTAAACTCAATTGAATTGGTTTTAAGGTGGAACCTCCAATATAATATAGTCTATTACCGGTCCAGACCAGTTCAAGTCCATGCTCACACTTGGGTCTCTCTCTACTTCTAACTCATCTATTAATTCTAAGATGGTATCAGAGTCACCGATCTTTGGTGGCCTGATTGCTTCCGCTTCTTTTATGGACCCTCTCTCAACTCACTTCTACAAGACCCACTATCTTCTACAAAGGTCCACGTGCTCAACCCTCGACATTCCCTCCAGGTCACACGTGAGGGGGCGTGTTAGGCATAAATCACATATCTGATAGAGAACTAAACTTGAACCGGTATATAAACTTGAGTGGCTATTAAAAACAAGATTGTGCAAAGCACTGTTCATACTTTGACATTTAAAAATAAAAACAATTAAAATTTTAAATTTAAACAGACAAAAAAATACTCCCTCCGTACCCTTTCAAATTGCAAAAGTTGTCAAAAAGGGTGACCCAACTAAAATTGCAAAATCCAAAAATGACAAGTTTTAACCCACTTGCACACTCAATCCACATAACCCACTAACTATTCTTTACCACACTTTCTCTCTCCCACTCAAACTCACAACACTCACAAAACACATCACCTTTTTCACTTTTTTCCCTTAATCCCCGTGTCAACTTAGTATTTGCAATTTGAAATGGGACGGGAGGGAAGTATAAAAATCTTAAATTGGGGTGAAAAGATTACTTTAGTAATTTTTATTTTTATTTTTTTTAAAAAAAACCGTTAGCAGCCGCCGTAGACAGTTTCCCAAGTCACCATCACATCATGCCCATTTTCGAATTTCCCCAATGGCATTTTCAACCAATCCCCCTCCATAAATAACTACCATAATCTCCCCACTCTCTCACAAAGATTTCAATTTCCTTCTTTTTTTTTTTTTTTTTTTTTTTTAAAAAAAAAAAGATTTCCATTTCCTCTCTCTCACACACCCACATACACACAAAAGGTGAAAATACACACACCACCGCCACTCACCGTCGCTCTCAGTGCCGGAGAAAATTGATATTTTCCGATCGAACAATGCGTTGTGCGTTTCGATGATATTGAGTTCGGTTTTATATAGCTGTGTTTGAACGAAGACGAACTCTGACGCTTCGGATTTTATCGGCGAACTTGCAATTTTTTTATAATCATGTATCCAGATGCCATTTCTAGAGATATAAACAGTTTATTTTTTCATCTACTTTAATCATTCATCGGAAGGCGAGTTTGCTAAGATCAAACAATTGATCTCTTCGAACTACTCCGAATTACCACTATCAATCCCCGTTTCAGCCGCCGCCGCCGCCACAATCTTCTCTATTGCGGTACGTTCTGCTCCTAGCTCGTTTTTCGCTAACTTAATTGACGGGACGGAAGATGAAGATGGCGGCAACGATTTTCTCAATTCGCCGGTGCCGTCGGAGAGGTTTTATGGCGATGGATTGTCGCGTTTTCCGGCGATTTTGAAGCAGGAGGAACGGGATTCTCTTACTACGGCACAGAATCACGTGATGTATGGGAATAATTCACGTGCTGTTGATTTGCCGAATCACGGTTCCGGTTTGAATATGGATGGCTCGTTACTCAAATCTCATCAGACAGAGCAGTTCTCCAGCTGGATTTTTGTCTAGCGTCAACGTTGAAAATGGTAATTTTACTTTATCTTTGTGTTTTTCTTTGATTCAACTTGCTGATTCAGAATCTGTGTTGAGTAGATGTCAACTGGAAAGTGCTTTTTGTTAATTTGTTTTTAAATCTTTCTTCTAAAGTTCAACATTTTGTTTTAGATTAAAATGGATTTAATTTGCTTCAAATCTCTCTTTAATTCAACTTGGTGATGAGGTCCAATCTTATAGATGAAAAGGGTGATCTGTTTCTTCAAATCTTTGCTTAATTTGACTCGGTGAGATCACCTTGTTAGTTTACTGTAAATGGAATTGCAATTATTGTTGTTTGATTTTTTTTTTTTTTTTT
>JAOWBW010001037.1:87535-237482 GCA_026119855.1 Campanula takesimana | reverse complement strand
GCCTCTCTTTAATGTTCATCCGAGGCTATCATTCAAATATACCCTCCAAAGGTGTCCACTTCCTTTATCATGGGTCCCAGGGGACAAGGGTTGTTGGTCCCAGAGGGCAACAAGGGTATAGAACCGCTAGAGGGGGGGGGTGAATAGCGGTCCGAAACTTTTTCGAAATACCCTTAAAATCAACCGAGTACTTATCAGTTTGGCCAACTGCGGTTCAAGGCACAAGAACCGAACTGATAAAATGCACAGCGGAGTTTGCGGTTTGGCCAAATAGGTTAGTTAAAGAGTTGGAAGTTTGACTCGGGTTGAGAAAACACTATGATGCAACAGAATAGTTAAACTTAAAGTTTAAAGGAAACACAATTCATCTTTCAAGTCATTTCGTATATGGAAACAAGTTCAAGACCACAAACAAGAAAGATAAATATCAAGACAGAAAATAAAGATCAAACACACAAATTGAAGAGGTTCGTTCTTAAATGAACTACGTCCTCTACCTAGATGGTTAGTCTAGGATTTTCTAATAGCTATAAGACTTGTATTAATTTAGAGGAGGTTTTACAAGATAAATCTAAACTCTAAACAATGAGTCTAACCTAAGCTATAATAACAACCGGTGTTTTCGAAGTATATAATCTATATGATCATATAAATCGGGTGTGTGTGTGAAAAGAAATCAAATGCTCTAAGTATCTAAATGATGGTGGAGCAAATAGAATTCTTTCTGTGTAAAGGCTAAGTATGAATGGTTGTTAGGCTTGAAGCTTTGATGAAGAACTGGGTTTGCAATGGAGATGGTTGAAGATATGAATATCTGGGTTTAACTCTTCAAAGCAAACTTGAATACTTGGGAATGAATCTCTTGAAGCTCAGCAACCTTCATTGTTGAATAATGAAGGCTATTTATAGGCAGAGCACCCTTGTGACCGTTGGGTAAAGATTTGAATCAAATCTGAAGGGTACAGTGCTGTCGAAATCCCATTGGTTGAGCTGTCATTTTCGTCCTTGGTTTTGTCTTGTAGTCCTAGGTAGTTGTTGCACCACTACCTGACAATTGTCCTTTGTTGCAGAAAGGACTAACGGTAAACAATTTAAACTGATGGACAAACCGACATTCCTTGCAGAAACTCCAAGTTAACTTAGAGTTATTTTGACATGACATAACAACATCCTTATACTGTCAATAAGGGAATGTTTGTCTAAGGAATAAATGACATCTCTTTAATTCTTCAATAACTGCTCTGCGGTTTCACCAAGCATAGGGCGGTTTGAAGAATGGTCTTGATGTGCGGTTTCATCAAACATGCAAACTGCGGTTTGATGAGAATTGAAGAGCTCCATGCTGGCATTCTTAAAATGATGGCTTGAAGCACTAAACCGCTAATGATACAACCGAACAATACTCAGCCTTGAAAACAAAAAATCTAGAAATGGACTTATCTAAAAATTGAAGTAGAACTTCATTACATGCGGTCCTAAAGTCCATAAAAAGACACGTGGAATGGATCAATCAAATTAAGGTGGGTGCACTAACAATGAATCCTAACAATCTCCCCCTATTTGATTGATGCCATTACCACACTATGATAATAGCAAAACATTGTACTTGGTAAGAACATGTCAGAAATAAATTTCATGAAATTGCATGTCCCAAGTCAATGCACACACTATGCTAGATCATAGATTTCTAATCTATCAAAAATAAAGGAAATGAATAAGAGATAGAAAAGAAATACATTCAGATGCATAAAGAATGATATGATTTTGAGGATCAGAAATGCATGTTTAAACTGAATGTTTAAAACACAATGCACTTAAAGGTATTTTCATGATGAATGTAGTGCATGAGGTTTTAAGAAATACAAGCATTGTTTCACAAACAAGCAGTTTGAATAAACAAAGTTTTGGAAACAGAATGCTATGCAGTCATTCTCATTATAATTCAATCATAAAGGATAGTAACTTACAATGTATGAATTACAAGAGATACCAAAAAGAAAGACTAAGAAAAGAGGTCTAGTCTACTTCATCTGCAACAGAACCCCTTGCAGCAGCAGCATCATCTGCGGTTTGGTTCTGAACGGTTTGAGCATCTTGAGCAGCTTGTTCTTGTGCAATTTGAACATTAACAGCGGGAGCGGTTTGATCAACATTTCTAGAACCGGATCCACGGGTGGTTTCAAAAACAAAGTCAGCTGCACGAAGCCGAACTTCAGTCGGTTCATCAATCTTCAATTCAATTGCAGCGGTTTGTTTGACAAGTTTCCCGGTTCTATGAAGTATAAGCTCAGAAGAATCAAGCGCATGCTGGGCCAGAATATCCAGTTTCTCAACAACAGATTGAAGTGAAGCATCAACGGCTTGAAACTTTAAGTTGCAAAGATCATTGTTGGTTCTGACAAGATCTTGAAGGGCCAGTTGATTTTCCAAGATTAAGTTCAGTCTCTCATCTAGCTGTTGTTGGCTTGACCTATCTTCAAATCTCTCATTTACTCTCTCCCCCTTAATGGCATCAAGATCAGATTGAATGGTGAGGAGATGAGTGTCAAACCGAGAAGTGGCGGTTTGTTGATGAAATTGAATATTTCTAACCGCATCTATCAAATCGGCGGTTGAAGCATGAAGAGGTAGAATTGGATAGGAAGGAATTGAAGAGGGCGGTTCATCAGAAGGAGTATAGGGAGGGATGTGCTCATCACTGGAATTATCATCATCAGAAATTTGGATGGCATCATCAGATTGATGGGAGGAAGAAGGCATCTTGGCTTTACCTTTCAACAGAATGTGTGCCTCTTCTAAGGTTTCACCCATAGAGATCCTAAGGGCGGTTTCAAGCTCAATGGGATCAAAGAGGGGAAAAGAATGAATAGGGATAATTGCAGTTTGAGGAGGTGAAGAAGGAAGAAGAGGAAATCTCAAATAATCATCATTTAAAAGAATGGAAGGTGAAGGCACAAATCTCCAATTCAACATAGGAGGATAGGCTCTAGCAGTTAATTGTAGAAAGAATTGACTAGCAAGAGTGGGATCCATGAGTACCTGATCGGCAATCTCACCCATCACTTTGTCTGCAACTGAAAGAATTAAGTGTTCAACTGCGGCTTCCATCTCATCCTTGGGAAAGATAGCAAAAGGGTTAGGGCGGCCAGCCTTCAAGAATCTAGCTTCGGCTTTGGCGGCGGCACGAGCATGGGCTCCAGCCCTTCTTTCCCTAGAGGTTTCAGTTTTGAACCGCTTCAAATATTTTGCTAAGTCAGCAGCATTCTTTCGTTTCTTTGTCTTCGGTTTAATGAATGAAACCGATGTCTGTGGAGATAGCTGAACTGGCGGCTGAGAGAGAGGTTGAGCTTGAGTAATAGCCAGCGGTTGAACTGAAGGAAGAGGCAGTGGTTGAACCGACACAGAAGTAGATGGCAAAACCGGAGTTGGAGCATAAGGTAAATCAGGAGATGAAGAGGGAGTATGCTCAGGTGAATCAAAGTCCAACTTTCTTTTAAGTGAAGGAGGAGAGACCTCAACCATCATTGGGTCAATGCCTGCCTTCCTCATCTCAGCTCTTTCTCTTAGCTCTCTTGCAAAAGCTCCTTCAAGAGGTGAGTGATCTCTTTTGTAGTCAGCCTCACTGAAGTCAATAGCGCCTGGTGGCCTTGACTGCCAATGCTCTACATAATCACTTTTCTTCACCAACTTCCTCTTCTTCTTTGGCGGTTGAACCTCAAGAACTTCAACATCTTGCTCAGGTTCACCAAGTGCCTCAGACATATCAGTCTGCTCAGGCAATGCTGCAGCCTCAAACTCATTGGTTTGCTCAGGCTGAACCACAATGGTAGATACAGCGGTTTGTTCAACTAGAACCGCATCCTCAGACACTTCGGTCTGCTCAGGATCGGTTTGAGAGGAAGGTTTAAGGTTTGGGAAGGCTTTGAAAATTTCAGCCAACTGTTCTTCAGAGAATTGAACAGATGGCGGTTTAGAAGTGGAAGGTTTAGGAGGAGAAGGGATAGGAAGAAAAAGATGAGGTGAGGGGATAAGTTCTGGAATGGATTTTGCCTTGGCGGCTTTAAGAGAGGAGGCATCCTTAGCAAAATTTAAGGATTTCTCCACATTTTGATGTACTGGAGAGAGGGGTTTAACTTGAGGTTTGGGAATAGAGGGTTTAGAAGGCGGTTTTGAAAGAGTAGGAGATAGTCTGATGGGGGAAAAGAGGTTGAAGAAGATGAAGGTTTAGATGACGGTTTGGATAAGGGTTTGGAAGGCGGTTTGGATAGGTTTGCTTTTGTAATAACCGAAGGGATTTGAGCAGTTCCCTTTCTTTTCCTTGGAGCGGCGGTTTCCTTGGGACGAGCCGCAGGTATAGACCGAGCTGCAGGCTCCCCCTCAACCGCAGGCTCCCCCTCAGCCTGTACCGCGGTTTGAGCTAAATGACTTAACCCCAGTCGGTTTAGAGTGGCAGTTTGACCTTCATTTCTTAGCAGCGTAGCATGGGCCTGATCAGCAATGGCACCAGCATACGGTTTCCCTGATTTGTTGAGCCGAGCTTCAGGAAATGGGCCACGTTCGGCTTCAGGAAGAGGGTCCTCATTCCAAACAGTTTGAGCAAACCGCCATCCAAAGGTTGTTCTGAAGGTATCAAGTCTTGACAGTCCAAAGATAGATTTTTCACTAGGATCCAACCAATAGTCCTTGTGTTCAGTAGAGAACTTGAAAATGGCAGTATCTTGATGCAAGAACTTTGTCAGCAACCTGCAATGAGTTCTGACCTTGGATTTTCCAGCGGCTTTAGCAGCATGGAGGCGGTTTAGAGCATTTATAATCTCCTTCATCACAACCTTGGGCCAGTGCAGTTTCTTCCCTTTAAGAATGGCCACACAGTAAGCATACTGTTCACTTGTAAAGTTGTTGTGGTTTCCATTCTTGCACATAACTCCAGAATCTACCAGTTCACAAAGATGAGCCATCACCTCTCCAAAGTCCTTTTTGGAGGAATTCTTGGTGGAGAAAGAGTTAACTCCAATCAGCTCCATTGTAGTATTGCTTAGAAGTTCCGGTTTTATCCCCATAACTCCAGAGTTCTCAAGACCAGCTAGAACTGCAATCTTGGAAGCGGTTAGGATCACTTCTTTGCCACAGACGGTGGACTTGATAGCATCTTCAAATTTAATTTCACCGGATTCCAGATCCCTTATCGGTTCTCCTCTTACATCTAGTAATTCAGCCTTCGTGGAGATCCCATTCTCAAAGAATTCGGCGCAGATAATAGTAACAAACTGCGGTTCATCCATAAGAAACAGAGGTAGCAGTTTAGCATCATTCAACAGTTTGAGGAGCTTCCTTCCAACTGCATCTTGTTTAAGTTCATTCTCAAGAATCCTAGAACCGGGAACAAAGTTTGAGGGATCCTGAAAGACATTCTTAGTTAGAAATAATTTAAAGAATGATAGTTTGAATCCTTAAGCAAACCGCGGTTTGATTAAGTACTACAAACTATAACAAGGAATCCTAACAATGAAAACAGGCGGTTCAAGGAGAGTAAGGGTAAAAATGTAAAAACAAAGAATGAAGGAATAGTGAAGGCAAAATGGATCAAAGAGGGAAAATTTTGAAAAAGAGTTTGAATGCATGAAGAACACGAAGAACAGAGTATGAATATGCAAAACAAAATCTTAACCAAAATATGGAAAAATTATATCAAAATGATCACAGAGAGTAGATTCTAACAAAGTTCTAAATAAACTAAGACAAATAACAACACATGAACCCAGAATCTGCAAAATTTCGCAAGAACACCAAATAACCCCAAAATTGATTTTGCTCAAAATTGAACACAAATCTTAAAACAAAGTAATCAATCAGTGTATATAAGTAAATGCGAACACAAACCAACCAAGAAATTGAAGAAAAAGCATAAAATGATCAAAGGAAGATGAACAAGCTTTTAAGCTTCAACAATGGCGGATAAGTGAGATATACTGAGTTAGGGTTCAGAATTTCATACCATATCAGGCTTCGATGGTTTGGATGATGTAGAAGAAGAAGCAAGATCAATTGATTTCTTTGGTGCCATAGAAAATTTTGTTTAAGTAAGAAAATTTAGTGAGAACAGAGAGAGAGAAGGATGAATGCGTACAGAGGAGAGAGAGGGGTTTTTGCTAAAAAGAGTAAGAAGGTAAAAAGATAAATTGAAAAATGGTTTGTCTTTTATACTCAATTAACCACCTCGGGTAGTGGAGCGGGCATGACGGCTAAGGAAACTCAACCGTCAGTGTACCTGTCGATTCACATTTAATGCGGCAGAGATAATTGCAAAAAGGTCCTTAATGAATGAAGTGACATAAAGTAGGGACTAAAATGCAATTTCATACCTGAGCAGTTTTGCGTAAACCGACTTACCTTTTCCTTATTATCGGTTTTGGTGAAACCGATATCTTTCAGATCTATATTCGGTTTCAGTAGAGAAAACCGAAACCTTGCTTTGACAATTCGGTTTGGATAAAACTGAAATTGTTCTACTTGACTCTTCGGTTTGAGTGGAATCTTTAGCCGAACCATCTTGTTGCGGTTTTGTCTATTGAACCGCAAACTATTTGCATTTTCTTAATAGAGCCAAAATACTTGACAAATATTATTAGAACAAGAATAAATAGGCATGAATTATATTAAGTAAGTTCCAGCATACCCATTTCTCCTCGTAGATGAAAGAACCTAGAATTTTCGAGCGGTTTGGTGAGAATATCTGCAATTTGATCGTCGGTTCCCACCTTTGCTAGGAAAATGTTCTTCTTTTCAACATGATCTTTGAGGAAATGATATCTTATGTCAATGTGCTTGGTTTTTGAGTGTTGTACTGGATTGTTGGAGATTGATATAGCTGCAGTACTATCACAGTAGATAGGGCAGTTTTTCTCAAATACTTCATAGTCTTCCAACTGCTGTTTCATCCAGAGAATTTGAGAGCAACAGCTTCCAGCCGCAATGTATTCAGCTTCAGCGGTTGAGACTGAAACCGATGCTTGTTTCTTGCTGGACCATGATACAAGCCGGGTTCCAAGGAACTGACAAGTACCACTTGTGCTCTTTCTGCTTATCTTACATGCTGCAAAGTCAGCATCTGAATAACCTAATAGATCAAATGAAGATTCTTTGGAGTACCAAAGTCCAAGGTTAACAGATCCACATAAATATCTAATAATTCTTTTAACAGCAATAAGATGAGATTCTCTAGGGTCAGCTTGAAATCTAGCACAAACACAAACACTGAACATGATATCTGGCCTACTAGCAGTTAAGTAAAGTAAAGAACCAATCATACCTCGGTAGAGAGTCTGATCAACTTTCTTACCTCGTTCATCTTGATCCAAACTGCAGGCCTTTTGCATTGGGGTATCAACTGGCTTAGCGGTTTCAAGCCCAAATTTCTTGATCAAATCTTTGGTATATTTGGCTTGGTTGATAAAAATTCCATCATGACATTGCTTGATTTGGAGTCCAAGAAAGAATGTCAACTCTCCCATCATACTCATCTCAAATTTACCTTTCATAAGCTTCTCAAACTTAACACACATAGTCTCATTAGTAGAACCGAAAATAATATCATCAACATATATTTGAACTAATAATGAATGACCTTTGTGTTTAGCAATAAATAGGGTTGTATCAATTTTACCTCTAGAGAAGCCTTGTTCAATAAGAAATTTAGATAGAGTGTCATACCATGCTCTTGGAGCTTGTTTGAGTCCATACAAGGCCTTCTTGAGCTTGAAGACATGATTGGGATATTTGTTGTCTTCAAATCCTGGCGGTTGAGCTACATAAACTTCTTCTTGTAGTTCACCATTCAGAAATGCACTCTTCACATCCATTTGATATAACTTGAATTTCTTGAAGGAGGCATAGGCCAGGAACAATCTAATGGCTTCAAGTCTGGCTACAGGTGCAAAGGTTTCATCATAATCAATCCCTTCTTCTTGCCTATAACCTTGAGCAACCAACCTTGCTTTGTTTCTTGTAATGGTACCATTTTCATCCATCTTATTTCTGTATACCCATTTTGTTCCAATTACAGTGTGATCTCTGGGCCTTGGAACTAGAGTCCAAACTCTGCATCTTTCAAACTGATTAAGCTCTTCTTGCATTGCAGCTACCCAACTTGGATCACTTAGAGCTTCATCTACCTTCTTCGGTTCCATCTGAGATATCAGTGCGGTTGAGAACAAACTGTGGTTATCTCTATGTGTTAAGCTTCCTCTTGTTTGAACACCAGAACTGATAGGACCTATAACATTAGTTGTTGGATGGTCTCTATGCTCATTGATTTCTGGAGGGAGGTCATCATGAACCACTATTTCTTGAAGATTTTCCAGAGGAGGCTCTTCTTGATATTCATTGAAATCTTCATTGAAGGTGATGTTGGGAACTGGATCAACGGTTTGAATGGGATCAGAAGAATGCGGTTCTACAGCAACACCTTCGGTTTGATTTGGAGCGGCTGGAGAACCTGATGGAGCGGTTTGAGTAGGTTGGTCATTTGCGGTTGCACGATTAAGGTAAGATGTACCTGTCTCAAAACCACTGAAATCATCAGCAACATTTGGAGCCATATGTGGCTCAAGAAGATTATGTTCATCAAATGTAACATGGACTGACTCTACAATTTTTAAAGATGTCTTATTGAAACAACGAAAAGCTTTGGAGTGTTTTGAATAACCAACAAAAATACCTTCATCGGCCTTAGCATCAAATTTACCTCGATACTCTTTGCCATTGTACAAGATGTAGCACTTGCATCCAAATATCTTGAAGAAGGCAATGTTGGGTGATCTGCCTCTCCACAATTCATAAGGAGTCTTATTGTGAACTTTGATGATTAGGGAGCGGTTCTGGGTGAAACATGCGGTATTGATGGCTTCGGCCCAGAAGTATTTGGGAAGCTTTGCTTCTGCAATCATTGTCTTCCCGGCTTCAATCAAAGTCCTGTTCTTTCTTTCTACAACTCCATTCTGTTGTGGAACCCCAGCGGCAGAGAAGTTATGATCAATTCCATGATCATCACAATATTGAGCAACACCATTGTTTGTAAATTCGGTTCCATTATCTGAACGCACGGCAACAATGTCATCCAATTTTTGAGTTTGGAGCTGTCTAAAGAGAGCGGTTACGATGCCATAAGTATCATCTTTAGAGGCCATCATTTCCACCCATGTATATCTTGAATAATCATCAACCACCACAAGTGTATAGCGGTTTCCTCCAATACTGGCGGTTGGGACAGGTCCAAATAAATCCATGTGCAGCAATTGCAAACAGCGGTTCGTTGAAGGTGCGGTTTTACTAGGAAATGACTGTTTGGGCTGCTTTCCAAGCTGGCATGCTTTGCACTTTTCATCATGATGGTCAGCCACTTTGGGTAGTCCTTTTACTAGACCATCCCTGTGCAGTTTTGCTAGATACTTGAAGTTCAAGTGGCTGAGCCGCTTATGCCATAACCAGCTGCTTTCACTTATGTTTTTGGCTACAAAACAGAGGTCAGCAATAGAAACAATATTACTCAAATCTATCATATAAACATCACCTGTTCTGTTGCCAGTCAGTAGAGTGACTTCAGAGGAAGCATCTTTGATATAACAGTTAGTTGATGTGAAGATGCAGTTCATTCCTTTGTCACAAAACTGAGATATGGAGAGAAGGTTGTGCTTGAGTCCTTCTACTAATGACACATTTTCAATAGTCACCTTTCCTCGTTTGATTGCTCCATATCCTACTGTTTCTCCTTTCTTGTTGTTACCAAACACTACTGGGGGACCTTTCATTTGGATGAAACTGCAGAGTAGTTCGGAATCTCCAGTCATGTGTCGTGAGCATCCACTATCCAAATACCAGAGATCCTTCTTCTTCTTCGCGGTTCCAGCCATAAAACATGAAATCTGAAAAATAAACATGAAAGGTTTTGGTCCCCCTTATTCCTTGGGTCCTAGGGTTAGCAGCTTTTTGGGACCCACACTTGTTTGACCTTAGGATTTTTACGTCCCTTGGCATTGGGTGTGAATCTTAAAAGACAATGACCAGCACTATGACCAAAATCAGCACAAATAGCACAATGAATAAATCCAGGTTTTGGTTGCGGTTTTACAAACCCTTTACTGACCTTCGGTTTCTCATGTTTTACTGGGTCAGCGGTTTTGGCTTTAACAAAGATTACCTTCTTGAGCTCAACCTTCCTCTTAGGTGCGGCTTTAGGGAAAATGATAGGAATTTCCTTAAACCGACTAGGAGCGGTTTCATCACTCAATACTTCCTTGGTTGCCTCAGCCGCTATGGATTTCTCTTTCCACTTTGAATCTCTCCCAGTCTGGTTTTTAGGGTACTCAAAGAAATAATTTTGCCTTTTAATTTCTTGTTTTGAGCCCTTTTTACCAGCATGATTAACCT
Organism: Campanula takesimana; assembly: GCA_026119855.1. Taxonomy (NCBI): domain Eukaryota; kingdom Viridiplantae; phylum Streptophyta; class Magnoliopsida; order Asterales; family Campanulaceae; genus Campanula; species Campanula takesimana. Next base: position 227,057 of record JAOWBW010001037.1, on the reverse strand, counting down.
TAGGAATTTCTTTGGTTTGTTCAGTAGGTTTCACACCACCTTCGGCACAGAGACAAGGACACTTACACCCATCATCGGTTTTAAACCCCAATCCACTTTTATCCGAAGTAGGAATTTGTGAATTTAGGATTTGTTCCACAGTGACACCAGACTTGGTCCATACATCGGTCACTTTTTGGAGGTCATCCCTTTGTACGGTAAGATCATGGATTTGGGTGAGAAGTACCTCGGTTCTGTCCTTCAGATAGCGGTTTTCATCCACAATAGTAGATACCCCAGCAATTTGGAGCTTGAGATTTTCAATTTCCTCCTTGTGGGATTTACATACACGTTGGGATTCTTCAAGTTCCGCAGCCATTAGTTTATATGCCTTTTTAAGTACAGTGTGTTGTTGACATATAATGTTTGCACGTTCTAGTACCTGATCATCATGACTTTGGTCTGCTTGAACCTCGGGAGTGTAGTTTGGTGTTGTAGGAGCTCTGCTTGATCTAGCCTCAGGAGTCTTAGGTGAAACTGACTTCATTTGTTGTTTTGGCAGTGGAAGGCTTTCGTCAATTTCAATTCTTTCTTCAAATCCCATGAGACAGAGATTAGCAGTTTCTTCATCATCACTTTCATCTGAGTCTGAACCCATCCATGTCAGCGGTTGATCTCCTTGGTCAGCTACCATTCCTCTTCTTTTCACGAACTTCTTGTTGAATGGTTTCTTTGCTGGCGCGGCTTCATAGCGCGGTTTAGGACAACTTGACGCAAAGTGACCTGGTTGTCTGCAGTTATAACAAACCAAGTCTTCCCTTGTCTTGGGATCTGCAGTTTTGTTGAATCTGGTTGGAGGGACAAACTTTGCTGGGCCTTTGGATGGAAATTGAGATCTATTATTTTTCCTGAACTTGGTGTATCTCTTCACATACAAAGCAAATTCTTCATCATCCATTTCATCAAAATCAACTTGAGTAGAACTTGAGGATTGTGATCCTACACTCTGAGCATAAGAACTTTGAGGAGGAGTGTAGGATTGATGAGACTGCTGATAAGATTGATAAGATTGAGGATATGGTTGATGTGATTGAGGATAGGATTGTTGAGACTGCTGGTAATATTCAGAAGGTGCGGTTTGAGGATTATATCTAGGAACATTTTGGTCAGGAGGAGCGGTTTGCAAGTGGAGGTGAGGAGCGGTTTGATGATGGTCTGGATTGTAGACAGGAGATGAGGTATTGTTGAATGCAGCTAGAGAGAGGGTCTTAAATCTGCTTTCGGTTTCATGGACCTCTTCAAGCTTAAATTCAAAAACCTTCAGCATGGCATACAAGTGTCGAAGATCAAGAGCTTCCAAGTCCTTGTTGTCTTCAATGTTAGTAGTTTTGATCAGCCATTTGCTACCAAGTGCTTGCATGAATCTCATGTTCAAATCTGTATTAGAATAGACATGTCCAAGAGAAAAACAAACGTTAACAATATCAATAAACCTCTCATAGCATTGTCTAAGAGATTCCTTAGGATCTTTAACAAAATAGTCAAAGAGTCTTCTCTGTTGATAGAGGCGGTTCTTCTTGGTATCTGAATCTCCTTCCAGAAAATCAACTATAGCATCCCAGGTAGCCTTTGCGGTTTTGCAGTGAAGCACCTTAGAATGAGTCCTCAGGTCAATAGCTGACACTAGCATGGACATAGCTCTTCCATCAAAATCCACATTGATGCGGTCTGCATCAGTCCATTCACTTTCTAATTTCTTAACTTCAGCTTCTTCTCCTGCGGTTCCTGCACGTGGATTAGCTTTCATAGGGACATATGGTCCATCAGTAACCGCGGTCCACAGTCTACGATCACATGAAATCATGTGTTTCATCATCCTATCTTTCCAAAAAATAAAACTATCTTCATCCAGAATCGGTAAGTGATTCGAATTGGATGTTTGCATCATATGGGTGTTTGTGTTTGCCATTGGATCAGCACCCAAGCGGTTAAGCTTGTAAAAACAAGTTTGGTGGATACGCTCTGATACCACTTGTTGGTCCCAGAGGGCAACAAGGGTATAGAACCGCTAGAGGGGGGGGGTGAATAGCGGTCCGAAACTTTTTCGAAATACCCTTAAAATCAACCGAGTACTTATCAGTTTGGCCAACTGCGGTTCAAGGCACAAGAACCGAACTGATAAAATGCACAGCGGAGTTTGCGGTTTGGCCAAATAGGTTAGTTAAAGAGTTTGGAAGTTTGACTCGGGTTGAGAAAACACTATGATGCAACAGAATAGTTAAACTTAAAGTTTAAAGGAAAACACAATTCATCTTTCAAGTCATTTCGTATATGGAAACAAGTTCAAGACCACAAACAAGAAAGATAAATATCAAGACAGAAAATAAAGATCAAACACACAAATTGAAGAGGTTCGTTCTTAAATGAACTACGTCCTCTACCTAGATGGTTAGTCTAGGATTTTCTAATAGCTATAAGACTTGTATTAATTTAGAGGAGGTTTTACAAGATAAATCTAAACTCTAAACAATGAGTCTAACCTAAGCTATAATAACAACCGGTGTTTTCGAAGTATATAATCTATATGATCATATAAATCGGGTGTGTGTGTGAAAAGAAATCAAATGCTCTAAGTATCTAAATGATGGTGGAGCAAATAGAATTCTTTCTGTGTAAAGGCTAAGTATGAGTGGTTGTTAGGCTTGAAGCTTTGATGAAGAACTGGGTTTGCAATGGAGATGGTTGAAGATATGAATATCTGGGTTTAACTCTTCAAAGCAAACTTGAATACTTGGGAATGAATCTCTTGAAGCTCAGCAACCTTCATTGTTGAATAATGAAGGCTATTTATAGGCAGAGCACCCTTGTGACCGTTGGGTAAAGATTTGAATCAAATCTGAAGGGTACAGTGCTGTCGAAATCCCATTGGTTGAGCTGTCATTTTCGTCCTTGGTTTTGTCTTGTAGTCCTAGGTAGTTGTTGCACCACTACCTGACAATTGTCCTTTGTTGCAGAAAGGACTAACGGTAAACAATTTAAACTGATGGACAAACCGACATTCCTTGCAGAAACTCCAAGTTAACTTAGAGTTATTTTGACATGACATAACAACATCCTTATACTGTCAATAAGGGAATGTTTGTCTAAGGAATAAATGACATCTCTTTAATTCTTCAATAACTGCTCTGCGGTTTCACCAAGCATAGGGCGGTTTGAAGAATGGTCTTGATGTGCGGTTTCATCAAACATGCAAACTGCGGTTTGATGAGAATTGAAGAGCTCCATGCTGGCATTCTTAAAATGATGGCTTGAAGCACTAAACCGCTAATGATACAACCGAACAATACTCAGCCTTGAAAACAAAAAATCTAGAAATGGACTTATCTAAAAATTGAAGTAGAACTTCATTACATGCGGTCCTAAAGTCCATAAAAAGACACGTGGAATGGATCAATCAAATTAAGGTGGGTGCACTAACAATGAATCCTAACAATCACCCTCATGTCACCAAGCATCCATTCTCTTCTGGTGCTTCAACCAGTGACATACCAATATTCCTTCCATGGATCAAAGATGACCGTATTCGTACTAAGGGAAAGACTCCTCGGATTTCTAGACTGAAGCGAAAAATTGTCTATGAACCTAGATGTCTACTACCTGGTAAACTGAAGATAGGTGGTAAGATCGTTCTCCCTGGTCTATCTCCTAAAGAAGTTCACATCACTTCAAATGGTTGGATGAGGAGATGCTCTATGATCAATGATGAGCTTAAAGAAATTCTGGAGCATCGGCATCTCAACGCTCGTGGCCTTGTGCACTTAGTCAAATCAGCTGCACTTGCCATTACTCTGCCGATGTTTCATCCTCGTCAGCGTGCCGATCACATGGTTTACATATCTAGGCTGATGAATGCCAGATTGATGATCATAATATTGGAAGGCATTGCTTGTTTGAAGTTTCAGCTTGCTTTGTTGCTCTCTATGGAAGACAACGGCATATTTCATCTTTCAGGGGATAGAGACATTATTGTCCATCCAAACTTTCCTCTGGAGATTGTTTATTCAAGACCTACCGGTGATATTGTCTCCACCTTCATTCCTGTTGATGTTCTTTCTGCTACTGAGATTATTGCCGCTCCTGCTGATGATACCGATCTTGTTTCTACTGATGATGGTTGTGCCGATACCTTAGATCTTGCCGATGATGAAGATCCTGTGCTACAAAGAATTCTATCTTTGCCTCCACCTCCAGTTTCTCTTCCTTCTTCTCCTCTACCGATTGTTATTTCCGACGATGATACGCAGATTGTTGCCGATGAGGTACAGATCGAGGATGCTGATCTGGAAAATGAGGAGTTTGTCCCTTCTCTAGTTCTCAGAAATCCAAATTCTTTTGCTGCACCGATCTATGTTGATAAACCCATTGTCTTCAACAGCCTCTATGATTTTCATTGCTATGAAGAAGGAGATGATTTTAATCAGAATGCGCCTCCTACTCGTGGTGATTTGGTTGACTTCTCCCACTCCATTGCGGACCTGTTCAAACAATCCACAAAGGAGCTCTCCAAGCAGATTCATAAGTCCAATCAGGAGGAGGATGTGATCAGAATCAGGACATCTGTTTACAATGACATGAAAAATCTGTTGCAAGATAGAACTGAACGCGTTTTTAATCTGTTTGAGTTAAATGGCTCTCTTGTCACTCAACAGAAAATTTTACTTGCCGAGCACAATGATACACGCAGCAAACTTGAAGCCTCAACTGAGAAACTTGCTGATATTCAGAATGAACTTCTTGAAGCCAAATTGAAGATTGTTGCTCTCGAGGCGAACAACAAGATGTTATCTGATAGATTAGAGAGTGCTCAGAGAAGGCAGAGCAAGGCAAAAAGGAAAGCTGAAAAGAAAGAAGAAAGAGCAAAGAAGAAAGCAAGAAAGTCTGAATCTACAAAGGACTCGACTCCAGCAGATCCCAAGACTTCTGATCCAGCTGCTGATTCTTGAGTCGACATAGCCAATGATGTAGATATCTTATGAAGACCTTCATAGACAAATCTTTTTGCTTAATGATATTTTGTTTGTGCTAATATGTTTTTCTTATATATATGTTATCTGCATTATTCTGTGCTAATCCTCCTTGCAGATTAACATTCAGCCGATTCATTGAACAGGCTTCACCATTTATTTTGGTGAATCCACCTTTTACTTTAGACATTTAGTGTGACTTACCTTAGGAAATGATTTTACCTAGATATCCATAGAATACTTTCCCTAAGTTAAGAGATGTCCTTAGTATTAAGGGTGATTGGACTTAAGTAATTAGGAGGAGATTGTTGTTCAAATAGATTCCTAGATCATAGAATTACTTAATCCCAATCATGTTTGCACTTAGGATCCCCCAATTTTATTAGAACCTTTTAGGTACCCTTAGGATTCTTTGTGACCAGCACTGGTGTATTACAACTCTTCAAAAAATAGACAAACCAGCAGAGGAAGCAAATCAGCAGACCAGTAAACAAGTTGCCGATCAACTCTATTCTTAACACGCGACAAGTTGCCGATCAACTTGCTACACAAGTTGCCGATCAACTTATTAAAGAAGTTGCCGCTCAACTCCATTCTCAACATGCCGATATAATAGACAGTCTGCACTATCAGTCAGGTGACATCATGTCATTAAAGTCAACCTTGCTGATTGTCTCTGTACTGTTTTATCATAAAGTAGTTTACCTGCTCTGTAATGATTACTGCGCCGTCTAACACATAGCTACTTTTAGCTATACTCTGTCTCTACTTGCTTTTGCAGGTAACCGGTTAAGACAAAGGGGTCGTTACCCATCAGACTTTTCAGGCACGCTTATCTTCGCCATTAATGCCAAGGATACTGCATTAAATGCTCCTCACCTACCCAGCTGGAAATTCAAATATTATCCTTCTTCAACAAGCTAAGACATTAACTCCTCCTATAAATAGAGGACTCAGTTCATTGAAGAAGGTTGGTGATTTTAGTGCATTGAAGAGAGTTGGTTGTTTGCAGCATTCATTGAAGCTCAAACATTCCGTGTCCAGATAATCATTAGATCATTTAATAGGATATACACTTGTGCACAAACTCAACAACATTGTTAGTATTCCCGAACTAGATTATTTTAAGGAATACGTTGTTTGAGTCTTTCACACACCCACCTGAGTGAGATAAGTTCTTTTGAACTTGCCGCTCAAATACACTTGGTCAGATATTTGTTTTACGATTCATTAACTATCTCTAGAATTTAGTCTTTGTATCCGGTAAAGCCGTGCTTGTAATAGACTAGGGATATTTAATAGTGCTCTTAACCCAAATCCAAGTTCTGACCAAACTTGGTAGAGGACGTAGCAGTATTTACACTGTGAACCTCTCCAAATCTCTGTGTCTTCCGTTACTTACTGTCCTTGCCGGTTGGAACTCTATCACCGGCAAATCATTATTGTTCTTGCTGATTCATCATTATTTCATTTGACCAATCTCTTGAAACTGCATTGAACTTTTGGAAACAACTTTGTGTTTAAACTAAGCTCTGAAAATCTTTTATTCACTGATTTTGTGTGAGTTAAAACTAAGTCATATTTTACCCGCTGCGCTTACTGAAAATAGTTTGCAAACTGATAAGTGACTTTGCATTTATAAGTGTTTCTTTGTAAAATTTTAAAAAGGCTATTCACCCCCCCTCTAGCCTATTTTCCTACCAATTGGGCCTAACAAATATACTTCAAATCTTGCACAAAAAAAGCATATTTACAGAATATTCTTTGTTATTGCATTTTATTTAATATGTTTTCTAGTAATTAGTATATTATTATTACATTCTAATTAATTAATTAATAATACATAAAATTATATAATTAAATTATACTAAAAAATAAAATAAAATAAAACATATTATTTCTTTATTTATTTAAAATGAAAATATTTTGAAATCCAATTAAATAGATAACCGGAATACAATAGTTCAAAATGCAATTGAAATTAAAATTAAAAATTAAGTTGCATGATAATAGATAAGTATTTAATTAGCCGAATTCGTATATTCATCCCATAAATGATCAATTAAGGCATCTCTAAGTGCAAAATGAGCTCCTTTATCTTTGATTTGTTTATGTCGCTCGACAAATCGGTCAAATCTGGTATTTTCATCAACCATTTCCACACTAGGAGTAGGCGCTTCCATTGCTTCTTGAATTGGTACATCCATATCGCGCTCATCCGCAATTATCATGTTGTGCATTATTATACACGCGGACATTATATCATGTATGTCACCTTTATTCCAAAATCGAATCGGCGCTGCCATAATAGCAAATCGTGATTGTAAAACTCCAAATGCACGTTCAACGTCTTTTCTACAAGATTCTTGTTTCATTGCAAAATATTTTTTCTAGGACCACGTGGATCATGGATAGTTTGCACAAGAGTTGCCCATTTTGGATAAATACCATCAGCCAAATAATAGCCCATGTTATAATCATTTCTTTGAATGATATAATTTGCTGGAGAAGCAATACCTTCGGCAAGATTGGAAAAAATATTTGATGCTTCTAAGACATTAATGTCATTATTAGACCCGGGCATTCCAAAATATGCATGCCAAATCCAAAGATCATAATCGGCTACAACCTCAAGAACGATGGTTGGGTATCCACTTCTTCCCGCATATTGGCCTGCCCATGCAGTTGGACCATCCGAAAATAATCTATCTGATTATTAGAAATAATGTTAATTTGTTTGTTTTCAGATTATTAGGAATAATGTTAATTTTTATTAGAAATAATGTTAATTTGTTTGTTTTCAGATTATTAGAAATAATGTTAATTTTCCTTGATTACGTTTTTTGTTCTATAATAAATGTCATTTTTTTTCTATCCTTATACAAGTTTGCATTTTTAACTAAAACTTATTTTTAAAAGGAAAATAATAATAATCAACTAGTGTGTTTTATGATTGTACAAGCTATGTACAAACAATAATAGAAGTTTTGGGTAGAAGAATATATGGTAAAATTTATTTATTTTAAGACGGAAGAAGAATATAATAGTTATTATTTTGAAATAAAAAAGTATAAAATAAAAGTTACTCCCTCTTATCATACTCACGACAAAAACTCTATACTCACTTTCTCTTTCCTAATTTACTTTTCATACTCACGAAATGTTTTTTATCTTAATCTATGTGCAATATCAAAATAAAAACTTTAAATTAGGATGGAGGGAGTACTTATTTTGAAACATAAAAAGTCCATATATATTAAAAGAACAAAAAAAAAAAGAAAAAAAAAAGGAAAACCCAATATAGCGCAGCTTTGAAGTTGCGCCAAACAAGAAGCAAAAATAGGCGTGCGCCATTTTTGAAGATGGGAATAGCGCATGATTGGAGTCCTTATTTGCGCCAGAGATAGCATTTTGAAGTATGGTTGGACTTGGCCTAATCAAACCAATATCCTATGGCCAGGGATATTCTAAATGTGCCCCCTCAACTTATTTTATTTTGAAATCAGCACCTGAAATTCCATGCACTGCATTTAAGCTTTACTCCTACTGTTTCCCTTTTCCCCCAAAATAAGCTCCTCTGTTTTTATGGCCGTGTAGTGTACTTACAAATAACATAACCCAATCTAAAGCAACAGAGTTTTAAGCATGAGCATGTAAATAGACATACCATTTCAATCTAAAACAGATCTACTAGTATGCGAGGGAGGATTGGTAGAAGGAGAAAGTAACCCCTAAATGCAACTACTTTTAACACATAATATCATTAATATCTCTTCGACTGGAATCTATAAACTCGTAATAAGAATAACATAGTTCCCCCTAATGAAAAAGGAAAATAGACAGCAAAGTAATTGTAGAGAAACTGCTCCAAATCTGCAAAGTTTTAAACTTGAGCATACCATTCCAGATTAAAACGAATCTTCTTCATAAACGTGGAATCAGATTGTAAAGCTTCCTGGTGAAGAGGCTGCCACACTTGTAGAGAATCTTCATAAACCTCAACATTAATGTCTTTCAAATAATGTCGCCAACATTTGATCTCAGCAGAAGTGCAGCAATTTAAATTTCTCCTAGCTGTTATTAGCTCACTGCTGAGGTGCTTCGTGAAGTCAATGGCTCCTGCGGGTGAGCCTGTCACAATGGAGGTAGGCCGAAAACTGGAGAATAACTTCTTCACGAAAAAAGCAAACATAGGAGGACATGGAAAACATACAAACAAACAATCCAAAGTCTGACGCTTGGGAGGAAGCGGATTTTTCTCTCAAGTTAATAGTGGTATAAAATGCAATACCAAAACGGGATAAAGCAAATGAGACTCTAGCTCGAATCACAATCTGTAGCAGCTTCCTCAACTGATGAAACCATGCATCACTAACAACCTCACAATGATTAAAGTGAATATAAGTCATTAATTCTTCAGGAGTGTTGTTGAGAGAGAGAGATAACATGTTTTTACTGTAGTAAATAAGTTCAAGTAAACTTGGAGCATCAATTTTGGCCTCCACTAGATTCTTGCAGTAGTTCAAATTTAAATGCTTAAGTGAGTCACTTGCAAAGTCGATCCTTACCAACCCATCACATGCATCGACTTCTAAATGTTCAAGAAGTGGAGAATTCGTAACGAGTTGATTCAGAGAACCGTCACTGATGCTCACTTTATACAACTCTAGATGTTTCAGATTCGTGTTGTGCAAATCCCTGCCCACTTTTAACAAACCACTCCGAAACTTAAAGAACTGAAGACTGGGTGCAGCTTCAAGATCAACATCAATCTCAATTTGACTATGGATATCGAGTGACTTGAGTTTACCAAGGTTACAAACCCGAAATTTCTTCAACCCAGAAACAAAATCAAAGACAATTTTCTCAAGGGAAGGGCTGGCTGCTCAAAAGTAGTTTCTGAAGCATCCCATCATCTATATAAGCACGATTTAAGAGTAGTGTCTTTAAAAAAGGGAATATTATTGCTTTGCAATTTGAGTTGGTTTGGGGGAATTTGCAGTTGTCAACCTTTAAATAAGTCAACATTTTGGGAGATTCAAACATAGCTGAAGGCAAAGTGTAAGGTGTTTCTACGACGGAGATAGATAGATCTTTGACACCGGAATCAAAGGCTACTGAAAGCGATTTACCAAGAAGAAGGTATGCAGGGGGATGATCGACATGAAAGATCCTAATTTGAAGCTTGTGAATGCGTAAATTGAGACGGGTGTACCTTGACAAAGTGTTGTTGACGAAATCGAAAAAAGGATACCTGTTTTCCGGTGACCTGCCGAAGCAGCTTTCGTCGAAAGAGAGAAATGGGGAGGAAGAGTATGATTGTAGCCATGTCTGGGATAAAACAGTTGTTCGAGCAGCGTCTTTTGAGGGCAAGTAAGATAGTATTTGGTGGATTAGGAATTCAGGTAACTTTGATATTCTGTCTTCATCATCATCATCAACCCAATCCCTTTCCATGGCGGCGGCGGCGGCGGCGGCGACGGCGGCAGCTCTTGTTTCTATCAGTTAAAACCCTAACCCTAAAATGTAGAAAGCGTTTCTTTTTGTAGCTCTTGAAAGTCCAAACCCCTCATGTGATGATGTACGGGCCCATTCCACTCCAGCCCATCGGCCTAAGGCCCAATCCAATAGCCTATCTTTTAGGCCAAGGAGCCTTAGGATTTTTGCAAAATGCACTAAGGTCATTAGGACGAAAGGACTCGAAAATGAACTGTCATTCATTTATTTAAATTTAAATTTATATTTTACATGTACTCATTTCATGAAAAGCAACCAACTCCTAGTATTACGATTCATTGCATTTAACTATATATGTTATAAACAAATTAAACTAATTTATTTACATAAAGCCACACATTTTTTTTCCTGAGAAAACAAAACCACATACTCCCTCCGTCCCAGCTCACTTGAGACTTTTTGACCAAAACTGGTCAACTTAAGGTCAGTTTGACCAACACTTTATAGAAATATTTATGTTCCAAAAAAAATTTTAAAAATTGTTATTGAGAGGATTTTTAATGGTGATCATTTTACATTTTTTTTATTTTTATTTGGATCATAAATATTTTTATAAAGTGTTGGTCAAACCGACCTTAAGTTGACCAGTTTTGGTCAAAAAGTCTCAAGTGAGCAGGGACAGAGGGAGTATTTATTAGGGAATCACACCACCTACTCTAATACTAATAAATTGTAATTTCTCAGCATTCTAAAATTATTCCTCAAATATTTTGAATATGTTGGTGATGAGTATAATATGTTGTGAGATAAAGTAAAACGTAATCGAAACTAGCCCTGAAAACAGCAAAACAAAAAAGTATAAATGGAACCCCACCAGGCAATTCATGTATCCTTATAAATAGCTTAAGCCAACTGAAACCTATCCTCACAACCAATTGCTCCAAATACTAAAGAGAGGGACAATCCATGGTTCCATGACGAATGGCTGGCAAACAAAAAGGAGTTTGAAAGGATCAAGACCAAAGCCCCAAGTTTTGTGATACATCCACAAACAATTGGTAGAACGGATGAGTATGCATCATCATTTAAGGTACTTTCAAATAGGGATTTAATAGAATTTTATATTTTTTCAAGGTGTGAAGAATGGAATGAGACTAATCTTAAATTAGTTTGCAAAGCTTGGGCCAAGTGGTGGCATAAGAGTCAAGAGTATGTTGATGATCACGCAAAATGGACAAATTATATGTTTAATGGTTTTTATTGGGAGGATGTTAGAAAGGATGGTCTCATTAGCCAGTATTTGAAGTGAAGTCTTAGTATCTAGAATAAATTTTAAGAATATGTAATAAATATCATTCTTATGTGTGTGGTTCATCTATCCCGACTGTAATTTTAATATTTTATGTTTTTCTATTCCACCGGTCTAAATTATAACATGAGGAGCACCCCTTCACTTTGAAATGACTTGTCTATGTTTTATATGGATGATCAAACGCGTGGTTGATTGTGAACTGAAGACATAAAACATTGGGAAGGCTCACTTTCTCTTCCATCCAATGCCACCGTCTTTATGTGTTAAAGGAGCCAAGTGCATGGGAATTCCACCAGGAGCCAACTTTTATCTATTAATGCATGACAATTAAACTTCACTTTATCATTATTTGTTTATATTTTACATAGTCAAGTCCAATCACGCGTGCTTGCTTTATGTGTTAAAGGAGCCAAGAGCATGGTAATTCCCCTAGGAGCCAACTGGTACCTATTAATGTATGTAAATCAACATCTACTTTGAGTAAAAGTAAAAATTACAACAACATTATAACATAAATAATTTACACATATATCCCTATAAATACATAAATCCGGCCATCCAAAACTTATCCCTACTAAACCGTTTCAAAACACTTACGTAAACCCCAAGAGAAATGGATCCAACGAGACCAAACGGCAGAGAACCTCAACAACCACCCCCACCACTACCCAGTCCCAACTCCAATCATACTCCCGCACAACCACCCCACCCCCAACCCCAAACTGAGGAGGTCCCTGCCGAGGAAGAACCGGGTGAAGAAGAGATGATTGAGTGGTACACGGAGCTGCTGAGGACACCCGGTGGTATACTTGCTATTATTAACGAAAATGGCGATTTTCACTGTCCTTTTTGTGTCTTGGTGAACGGTAGAACCCTAGTTTTGCATGCAGACAATCTCATTCACCATGCTAGGGAGTTTGGGCCTAGTGCCGATGTGAGGACTAGTATTGATCGGAGGCTGATGTACACCGCCCTCTATCGGTATATTATAGATCGGTTGTTTAATTGACGAGAGGACGAGGCACACAACACACTATCGGTATATTATTATGGGGATGTTGTAGCCATTGTTGTTTCTGTTTGTGTTGTTTTATTTCTCTTCTATGTTAGTCAAACTTATTATTAATGAAGTAGTTGTTTCTTTCTAATCAATGCACAAATCGGCAAAGAGGAGCAACAATTAAGGGTACCTTAATGAAATTCATATAATGGCTTGCCTATTAACCTCCCAGAAAAAGAAACAATCAATAATTATAATCAAGTATTTGAATATCCTTGTTGTGTGTAGTACACCTGTTCTGAATCAAAAAAAAAAAATGGAATACATTGCTAATAGACGATCATGGCTTATAGGTGATGTCTACAAGGTTCCCACTGCATGGTTGGTCCCATAGGAGCCAACTATTATATAGCAATATCAATTTGCAACCTTCACTTTGAGATGTCTTGTCTATTGTTTACATGGTCAAGTCCAGTCAAGCGTGCTTGTCTATGTACTGAAGACATAAACAAGAGTAATTCTTTCTTGGTAATAGTAAAACGTCAAATATTTTGGAACAAAAAATTGCTTCTAAAATGTCATGTATTATGAAACGGAGGGAGTATCTATTATTTATGACAATCAAACTTCTCTTTTAACGTACTCCCTCCGTCCCAGACTAATTAAGGTTCTTACTTTCCTTTTTGGTTTGTCCCAGACTAAGGTTCTTAGTTGCTTTATTACCTAAAATGGACAATGGGTCCCACTCGTCATTCTCACAACAAAAGCTTTCTACACACTTTATCTTTCCTACTTTTTCCTACTTATACTTTTCATATACTCACAACATTTATTTTTTCTTAATCTCCGTGTAAAGTCAAACTAAGAACCTTAGTCCGGGACGGAGGGAGTATGTAAACCAACCTTAATCTTGAGTGAAAGTAAAATATTACAACAACACTAATAACGTAAAGAAACAAGACATGTCCCCCCATCCCCTATAAATATCTAGAGCCAACTAAAACTTACCTATACTCAACAAACTCCAAAATATTGAAATAAACTTCAGATAAATGGATCCAAGAAGACCAAACGGCGAAGAACCCCAACAACCACCCCCACCACCACCCAATCCCATTTCCAATCATACTCCCACACAACCACCCCAACCCCAACCCCAACCACCAACCGAGGAAGTCCCTGCCAAGGAAGGACAGAATGATGAAGAGATGATTGATATGTATGTGGAGCACCTAACGCCACCACATGGCATATATTATGTTCGTAACGAAAACGGCGATTTTCAATGTCCTTTTTGCGTCTTTTTGAGGGGTGGAACCCTTGTTCTGCCTCAGAACAATCTTATTCTGCATGCTAGGGAGCATGGGCATAGGGCCAGGCCGGGAACTGATAATGATGAGATATTGAGGCAAGCCACACTCTATCACTATATCACGAATCGGTTTTGGTAATTGACAGGAGGCCGATGCATGCTTCTCTCTATATGTATATTATGATGCGGATGTGTAGCCATAGTTGTTTCTGTTGGTGTTTTTTTATTTCCCTTCTATGCTAGTAAACCTCAGTTCTTAACCATGCAAATAACCTATTCCATAATAGTTAACCAACACTTTTATAATTGTCCCATTGAATAAATACTTATCCAATTCAATAAGTAAAAGTGTTCTCAAAACTTTTATTTGAAAGACTTTAATTTGCACTCTTTGAACTATGAATTTCTCAACCAGGGTTTTTTAATGGGCTCGGCCACTCTAAACGGCATGTATGCCCTTATAAATAACTAACACTTTCACACTTGACCCTACACCAAACTCAAACCCTTATTCGAGTAAAGCCTAGAAAAATGGAACAACCACAGCCACCACCACCACAACCCAATCCTGATCATGCTCTGCCACCACAACCCAACCCTGATCATGCTCTGCCACCACAACCATAACCCAATCCTAATCCTGATTCCCCAAGACCACCCCAACCCACACCCCAATCCCAACGCCAACCACCCTACAACCACAACTCTTGGGTGGACTCCGATGAGGAAGAAGACCTGCCCTCTGATGAAGACTTGATTCAATTATATGTTGGCGACTTTGAGACCTGGAGATATTTGTTGGTTTTGGTGCCCTAGTCACGTTTGTTAAACGTTGTATAAGTTATCATTTTATTCATGATAATAAAGAGATAATAGGGTTATTATTATGGCTCATGTTTGCTTATAATAATCTCCGTCTCTAGAGCTTCTTAAGCACTAGTATAAAGGCTAAATGATCATGGGATGATCATGTTAGATTTATGGGTACTTGTTTGGAACAAGGTACTGGACATGACCCGCGGTATGAGATTTATGTCATGGTCGATGTCATATATAATCTCATATTAGTTATGTCATTTGAATCCTTAGACATGAAGTTATTATAGTCTTCCACTTGATGAACATTATGTTTGACATATTCAAACGCTGCCTTAACACGGCAGTTATAAAGGGTATGATTGGCATGATTGGATTCACGTAGGGAAGAATAATAAGCCAAATGGATTTGTCCCTCTTCGGAGAGATGTCAAGCTTGGGCCCCTCGAAGGAATGATGTTGGTGAAATGTTTGGCCAAACTCAAATGGATTGATTGGATCAATGTCATTTGGATTATCAACATATTCGGGATCGAGAAAAGTATTGAACAATACAAGTTGACTTGTTGACCATGACTTGTGTTCAATGACATCGTGGACAAAGGGATTATGACATGTTCTAAAGGAATGCGAACTTGTATCTAGTTATACTATTTGGGTAGGTATGACGGTTTGCTAGAACCTAATCATATCTTATGGTTTCATGTTTGAACCCATTGCCAACTTAGTATAATCCTAGAGGGTCACACACATAGAACGAATCTTTAAAAGGGACTATATTGGAATTTTGGAAATTCTGGACATTCTGAAGAGTGGGCGACCGCACAGTATTGACTGGGCGGCCGACACTTAGGACTAGACAGTTTGTACCAGTTTTGCTTCAGATAGTTGTGCGACCGCACAGATGATTTTGGGCGGCCGCACAGTGCTGTCGGGTGGCAGATTCCTAATTTGATTTGGAAACGAATTTTGGAAGGATTTTGACACAAGTTTCCTATTTGGAATAGGTCATACTTGTGTATAAAAGACCAAATTCGGCCAGCACTCTATGCTAATGATTTTGTGAGTCTCAAAGAGTTTGAGAGAGGGTTTATTTTGTTCTAAGAAATCCTAGATTGAAGAACAAAATTATACACAAAGAAAATTCCATATAGTTCATATAAATTATGAAAACGTGTTTCATAATTTGGTCTAGCAACCAAGATCAAGTGTTCTTGATATTCGTTCGTGGTGTGGATACCGCTAGAGGGTGAAACTTATCATCTTCATAGTTCATGATTCTTGCTTTGTTCGTGATCAAGATTTCAAGCCTCTATCGAATTCAAGGTTGCAAAATCAAAGGCATCAAGGGTTAGTATTCTAGTATTCATTATGTTGTATTTGACTTAATCATATGAATGGATCTATGGGCTTTGGGTTTCATTAAATTTTAAATGCTTAATTCCGCTGCGCATGTGACTACGAAACCCAACAGTGGTATCAGAGCCCCGTTCATGTTGATTATTTCAATACATAATCATGTTGTGTGTATATAAATTGTTTATGTGCCTAGCATGATTTGAATATTGGGATTATGATGTTTATGTGTTTTGTGATTTTATGTGGTTTATTGTTTTACAACTTTAATCGCACGATTCAATCGCAATAAATATTATGATGGATTCTGAATTGTTTGATTATTAATTCTGATTGGATCATGGTTTTAATAATCGGGGAAAAACAATTTTGAGACAAATTTTCGAACTGAAAAATTACCCTCTGATCTCACCGTGCGACCGCACAAAATTACCCGGGCGACCGCACAGTAATTTTTGGGCGGCCGCACATACTGATCAGATTGTCTGATTTTTGTTGAAATCAGAATTTGGAATTTTCGAAGAGGTCCAACAAAACCAGTAACAAAACCAGACCAGACTTGCTGATCTGGAATGGGCTTTGGGTAGTTGGTTTGAGTATGGATCTTGGGGTTGATTTTCCTATTTGTTTTAGTCTTGTGATTCCTAGATTGGTTCAAGTTTTGGATGGCTAATCTGCGTTCATCGAGATTGTGTTTCCCAAAATTGATCGCAATCAAAGTTTCAAAGATAAAACGAAGTTAGAATTATGAAGAGTTCATAATTGCTAAAAATTGAGAAACAAAGTTCTTGATTTAAAGTTTGGAGATCCATGAGGAATTGTGAATGCAATTGGCCTACGTTCATCGAGATCATCTATTGCTTAGTTTCGGCCACATGGACTACTTTCTTGGTCTCTTGAATTAGTGCGGGATTGTGGTTGCCTAATGGCTTAGTTCGACCGCACTTGTTGTTGTCTTGATTTGGAGATAATAACCAAAGTTGAAATAGTCTCATCCTCATAATTATAGAGAAACTAATGACACATAAATGTTGTGCTTAAATTAATAGAGATTAATTTAGTGTCTAAACTTGATGCGTAACATGTTTATCTTGTGTGCTCATAAATGTGTTGTATGCTATATGGTGATGAACCTTCAAGAAAGTTTTAAGTCCTTTTTGCCATACCATGATTAAAACACTTGTAAGTACACGGTATTTTCATGTGGGCTCGCCAAAGCGAGGTGCATTGATTTATCTTTGTATGAGCAAGATGAGTGAATAAGAGTTTCCTATGCGTTTAAAATGGTTGGACTTAATTAGGCGTCAAAACAGTTTTGGGCCTAGGCAAAAGATGAGATTAAACATGCTTTCGAAATTGGATCCCTAAGAATCATATGAGATATGATTGACAAGAAATTGTCTACCTAATTAATTTGATTTTGAGCGGTCCGCCTCCGTGGACTCAAAGTTAAATTAAAGTTGGATCTTAGCACAATTTCAAAAGGATCTCATGAAAAGATCTAAGAGTCATATGAGATATGATTGACAGGGTTGTCTACCTAATTAATTTAGTTTTTGAGCGGTGCGCCAAAGCGTACTCAAAATTAAGTTAAAGTTGGATCTTAGCCCATTTAAATTATATTATACATTGGATGTATAAGAAGGTTATATAATTTAGTGGGAGTATTTTGGAAAATACATTATTTATCTCTTTAATGAGATTGGTACTTGTAAAATTTTGGAAATTTTGCATAAGTTGTAGATGACAACTAAAATCATTGCGATTATCCTTGATAAGGATAAGCTTCAAAAGAATGATACAAACTCCATGGATTGGATCCTGAGCCTAAGAATAGTTCTAAGGCAAGAAGATGGGTTGTACATTCTTGATGGGCCTATTCCTAAAAGAACCAAATGCCGGAATAGACAATCACGAGAATCATGAGTATGATTTTTGGAGTGTGAGTTGTCTTATGCTCACGATTATGTGCTCTTAAACTCCAACAAAGTTTGGAACTTGTGAAAGCCTATTAGATAGGCGTGGATTTGAGTTACATGTTTCAAAGAGCAATCTAAGCAAGAGAGGTATAAAACCATTATTGCATTCACTTCTTGCAAAAGGAGTAAAGGGCAATAAGTGGAACCTCACGCTTAAGATAATGACTACGTAGAGTATCTTGAGAACTTGGGAGTCCAATTGGATTGGAGCTAGCCATGGATCTTATTCTTGATTCATTACCTAAGAGTTATAATCACTTTGTGATGGACTATAACATGCTTAGAATGAATAAGAATTTTCTTCGAGTTGCATTAACATGCTGAAAAAACTGCGAAGATGAAGATATTGGAGAATGGTTCTCCAGAGCTCATGGTTCATAAGGAAAAGGGCCAAGTGCCAAAAGAAAGGTAAGACAAGAGTTGTCAAACCTAAAAGAAATAATTATGGTTAAAATAATAACTCTAATTGATGCAATTGGTAAAAATGGCAATTGGATTGACCATTTAGAATTGTAGTCAAAATTCTGGATGATCAATAAAAGGAATGGTAGTGGGACTACCACTTGGGAATTTTATGTTATAAATTATTCTTTCTAAATTTAATTATTGGGTATTGGATACCAGAATAATTAGTAAAATGAAAGACTACTTATAGTAAAGTTTTATCTACAAACGGTAATGATGCAATGGTTGCAACATTGTTTGTAGAACACTTGTAAAGTGACTTTACTGATGAAGTAGAAAACATTATTTTGTTAAAAGATAATGAAGGATATTAATTTCTTGTTTGGAATAAGAAAAGTGCTTTATATATTATGATTTACTTCATTGTGTTATCATATAAATAAATCTTATATCCTAAATCTTGAAGAACAAAGTAATAAAGGCTATAACATAAATAATTAAAATTCTTTATGCATTATTGTTTTGATCAAATAAATAAAAGATGCATATATAAAATTCCATGGGACGGAGTTTTAAGTCATATGATTTGGAATCACATGATTTATGCAAATCTTATTTACTTGGACCAAGACATCCTTTACTATGATTGGTAAAAGGCTAATATCTTAATTGACCTAATACATTTTGATGTGTATGGTGCATTAAGAAGCAATGCTAAAAGATTTTTTTTTTATTATACTTGGTAAAACTATTCAAAGACTCTGATTGGATCATGATGACGAATAATTGAACCAAGAATTTGACAGTCATCATTAAAGTTGTGAAATGGTTTCACAAATTAACTTCACTAAGAACATCATTTTAAATGATGTGTCTGCATGGAAGTACAATGACCTTATTGGATATGGTTCATTAGATGATAAAGTCAAATTGATCTTCCATCATTAATTTTGGGTTATGTATTACAAACCGCTGTAACTACACTAATTTGAATTCCATCAAAAGAGGTTAATTGGTGAAAGAAAACTCGTTTGTGTCTTTCATAAAGGTTTAAGATGTTGAGACCTTTTGAAAAGGAGCTGTCTGGGACACACTCACATTTAAATCTAATAAATATACTTTCATAGAATATCCTAAGGAAACTTGAGGATATAATTTTTTACTCATAAGAAACAAATGGTTTGTTGATTATGATGATACTTTTCTAGATAAAAGGTTTATCTCTAAAAGAATCAGTGGGAGTAAAATGTATCTCGAATAGTTCGAGACCTAGAAAAATATATATTTTAACCTAAGATGGAAGTTGAACAAGTTTTCACAAGGAGTCGTGAAAGTCCGTTCAAAAGATATACAAGAACTTGCATATGTGATAGGACACAATCTATTGCAAGAAATATTGGATATTTCGAAATAGAAAGTGTTGAGGTAAAGTTCATTTGGAATGAAGTATTTACCATCTATCAAAGATGCAATGTCAACTCCACATATTTAGATTAATGACTTGAGTCATAAAATCTAAAAGGCAATTCATGTATAATAATCAAGTTTGGGAACTTGATCATTCTAACCTAAGGTGTTAAAACCAAAGGGGATGAATGACTTTTCTTGGAGAAAAATGTTACATGGGTAGCAAGAAACTATTAGAATTTTCATAGTCACATGTTCATATTTGGAATATGAAATTTGACAAAATGATGTCAAAACAAGCGTTCCTCAACAGGAACTCACTTAAGGATGTATTGGATACAACCTAAAGGTTTTGATAGTCAAGAAAATTCTAAAAGGTATGGAAGTTGCGAAGATTCATTGGATGGATTGAAGCAAGCTTTTGGGAGTTGGAATCTCCGTTTTGATAAGTCATAGAGCTTGGCTTGATCAAGAACGAAGATGAATCTTGTATATACAGAAGATTAGTGGGAGCATGGTGCTATTCCTTATCTAATATGTGGATGACATATTGCTCATTGGAAACGACATTCCTACACTTTAATCTGTAAAGATTTTGGTTAAGAAAGTGTTTCGCAATGAAGAATATGGATGAAGCATAAGTCATTGGCATTAAGATCTATAGAGATAGATCAAGGAAGCTAAATGGTTTAAAGCCAATGTACATACATTGACAAAGTCATAAGAAGATTCCGCAAGGAAAATTCTAAGAGAAGACATTTGTCAGTGTTACATGGAGTTTCTCTAAGCAAGACTCAATGTCCTAAAGACAAAAGATGAGCATGAGAATATGAATGAGATACCATTTTGCTTCGGCAATTGGATCCATGATGCCATGATAAGTACTAAGCCGGATATATCTAATGCTTGGAGCATGACTAGTAGATATTAATCCGACAACCGGTGAGAGTCACTGGATGGCTGTGAAACAATTCTTAAAGCACTTTAGAAGGACTAAAGATTTGTTTTGATCTATGGAGGGATGGAAGATGATCTCGTCGTATATGGGTACACGGATGCATACTTCCAAACTGACAAAGATAATAGAAAAATCGCAATCGAGTCTTATTACAATAGTGAAGCTGTAAGTTGGGAATGGTTCCAAGCAGAGTACAGTCACTAATTCTACATACTAAAATCTAAGTATATTGCTGCATTGGATGCTGCAAAGGAACTTGTTTGGATTAAGAAGTTCATTGGTGAACTTAAGATGGTTCCTAGTATTGCTAATCCAATAGACCATATTAGTGATAATAGTGGTGCTATTGATCAAGCAAAGGAACCAAGAGCACATCCTAAATCCAAACACATACTTAGGCGTTTTCTTATCGTTCGAGAAATCGTTGATAAGGGAGACGTAAATATATGCAAAGTACCAAGTAATGATAACGTTGCGGACACGCTAACAAAGGAACTTCCACAAGCCACATGATGGTCATGTTGGGTCCATGGGTATTGGATACCTAGGGAATTGGGCCTAGGGCAAGTGGGAGATTGTTGTTTTGGTGCCCTAGGCACGTTTGTTAAACGTTGTATAAGTTATCATTTTATTCATGATAATAAAGAGATAATAGGATTATTATTATGGCTCATGTTTGCTTATAATAATCTCCGTCCCTAGAGCTTCTTAAGCACTAGTATAAAGGCTAAATGATCATGGGATGATCATGTTAGATTTATGGGTACTTGTTGGGAACAAGGTACTGGACATGACCCGCGGTATGAGATTTATGTCATGGTCGATGTCATATATAAATCTCATATTAGTTATGTCATTTGAATCCTTAGACATGAAGTATTATAGTCTTCCACTTGATGAACATTATGTTTGACATATTCAAAACGCTGCCTTAACACGGCAGTTATAAAGGGTATGATTGGCATGATTGGATCCGTAGGGAAGAATAATAAGCCAAATGGATTTTTCCCTCTTCGGAGAGATGTCAAGCTTGGGCCCCTCGAAGAATGATGTTGGTGAAATGTTTGGCCAAACTCAAATGGATTGATTGGATCAATGTCATTTGGATTATCAACATATTCGGGATCGAGAAAAGTATTGAACAATACAAGTTGACTTGTTGACCATGACTTGTGTTCAATGACATCGTGGACAAAGGGATTATGACATGTTCTAAAAGGAATGCGAACTTGTATCTAGTTATACTATTTGGGTAGGTATGACGGTTTGCTAGAACCTAATCATATCTTATGGTTTCATTTTGAACCCATTGCCACTTAGTATAATCCTAGAGGGTCACACACAATAGAACGAATCTTTAAAAGGGACTATATTGGAATTTTGGAAATTCTGGACATTCTGAAGAGTGGGCGACCGCACAGTATTGACTGGGCGGCCGCACACTTAGGACAGTTTTTGTACCAGTTTTGCTTCAGATAGTTGTGCGACCGCACAGATGATTTTGGGCGGCCGCACAGTGCTGTCGGGTGGCAGATTCCTAATTTGATTTGGAAACGAATTTTGGAAGGATTTTGACACAAGTTTCCTATTTGGAATAGGTCATACTTGTGTATAAAAGACCAAATTCGGCCAGCACTCTATGCTAATGATTTTGTGAGTCTCAAAGAGTTTGAGAGAGGGTTTATTTTGTTCTAAGAAATCCTAGATTGAAGAACAAAATTATACACAAAGAAAATTCCATATAGTTCATATAAATTATGAAAACGTTTTCATAATTTGGTCTAGCAACCAAGATCAAGTGTTCTTGATATTCGTTCGTGGTGTGGATACCGCTAGAGGGTGAAACTTATCATCTTCATAGTTCATGATTCTTGCTTTATTCGTGATCAAGATTTCAAGCCTCTATCGAATTCAAGGTTGCAAAATCAAAGGCATCAAGGGTTAGTATTCTAGTATTCATTATGTTGTATTTGACTTAATCATATGAATGGATCTATGGGCTTTGGGTTTCATTAAATTTTAAATGCTTAATTCCGCTGCGCATGTGACTACGAAACCCAACAATATTCACTTCGTAACAGTTGGGGCCATCTTCACTGTCCCTTTTGCGAATATATGACTAGTGGTTGAACTCCATCTTAGAGTTGGGACGCTCTCCTTATGCATGCCAGGGATAATAGCTGTACCGCGACACCTTCTATTGATATTGATATCGATGCCCAGATGCATACCGTACTTTACAGGTTTATGTTAAGGGGGTGGGAGGGCCATCCTAGTACGTATTAGGCCGTTCTTTTCTTTCTCAACTATGTTTTCGTGTATTTTAAGTATTTTGTTTAATTCCTTGAACTTCCCATAAAGTGTTACTATTTCACTAGTTAAAATGCCTCATACCGGTTAAAATGAAATATTAAAAAATGTAAGTGAATATAGAACATATATATACTCATAAGGGTTTATAGAAACATTCTTAAAAGAATAGATGAATGTGATTGTTTTGGGTGAAGAAATTATAATAATGGTTAAAATGAATTAGTCACAAATGTATGTAAATATATAGCAAGGATTGTAAATTTTGCATATACGTAGTAGTGAAGATAATTGTCATTCTTCACATTAACTGGTGGCTATTGCATGTACAAACCATTCTCTTTACTTTGATCACCTATTATTACACTCATAGGTATTTATATAAATAATTAAAAAATAATAGATGAAAGTGATAGATAGATTTTGGTGAAAAAAAAAACACACAAAGGAGGTTAAAAGATATAACGTGGGAGCAATGTGATAATTGATTATCAATGTTTTAGTAATTTTGAGGCCATTGGGCCTTTTGTTATTCATTTGGTTACTTTGGGCCAAGGCAGGGCTTGTGTGAATCAAGTAATAGCTCCACAAGGGAGCTAACATTTTTTACCGAACTACATCCACCAGTTGGCTCCACTTAAGGTAACTCCCATAGTTAATGGTTTAAAAAACACTACTATATCAATGGTGGTTAGAATCGGGGGGAAATTAAAGAGTCGCTTTCCCTTTTACTACAACCAAACACTGAGGAGTGAACCGCCCTTTTCAATTTCAATTATGGAAAATTCGATTGCGTGCGAACCCTAGGCTCTATCAAAACCCAATTAGCAATATCGTTCAATCAATTAAGACAAGATTATGGGTATGGACAATATTGGTTATTACATCAGTAATGATTTCTATGATGGCCAGGAAGGGCAACAAATAAAGGGTTACATTGAAGCTGAAGGTTTGAGTTGCTTCATGCGCGCCAAACCTGAGTTGTACTAGGATGAATGCATGCAAATATTCAATAGTGGAGTGCGTGAGGGAGATTCGATAATGGCCACCGTTAATGGCAAGGACATCAAATTGACACCGGAGCTGGTATCTGTAAGGTACGAAATCCCTAACCACGATCACCTCATTTTGGATGCTTGGAATTCAACTAATATAAATTATGGTGATGCATACAAGTGTTTTACTAGTAAAGATTTTACCCCCAATATGATGTCCAGCGTTGTACAAAAAAAAGATTTAACCAAAACAATGAGCGTTTTGGCAGATATAACAATGAAAACAATTGATTGTGCCAATTCATCATTCAGTAAGTTGAGTGCTGCACAGTGGAAAATTGCTTGTTGATTGTTATGTGGTGGTAAAGTCAATTGGTGAGCTGCCCTGCTGCACACCGTTGTGCTAGAAAAATCCACAAGCTGCAAGTGTCCGAAGAAGACAAAACAACCAAACCATCACAGGTTTTTAAGTGGTTTGCTCACTTGTTGTCAGGGATTGGATCTGCGTGGGGGAAGGTCTATCGATGGTTTCCCCTCATTTGATAAAAAGACATGGGGCTTAAAGAATCCAAAGAACAAAAGAGTAGATGAAACCGAGGCCAGTGGCAATGTGGCACCAGTTAGGAGGAGAGTTAAATGAAGATTAAACCATTCTTCGGCCAATTCAAATGCCAGCTTGGACAGCGATGTGCCTATCCAAGAATTTATCGATACTCGTGCTAACAACAGGACAAATGCCAACAACAGACCAGATAAGTCTGCTCAGGCAATCCAAAATGACGAGTCGTCGATGCTGTCAGTTACTGAAGTGCCACAAGAAACACATCAGGAAGAGTTGCTATATTCCTGTCCCACCACTTCACCGGTACAAACTGACACAGTTTCAATTGTACCAAGACCATCTTCACGGCTAATAATTGTTGTAATGAAGGCGTGCATCAGGAACCATCGCCACATTCACCGGACAATAACTGTTATAATGAAGGCGTGCATCAGGAACCATCACAACCTTCATCACATCAAATTTGCCAAGCTAACCCTGAACCCTCCCAAATAACCCAAGATAACCCCCAACGACAACAACCCTCCCAGCCTCAGGACCTACCTTCATTACAAACAAGTTCCCTAGCAATCCCTCAACAACAACCCTCCGTAAAGTCACATGAAAACCCTGAACAGTAAGCCTCCCAATCCCAAACACTCAACTTTACCACAGCGAGGCATCCAAACGTGTCGGTAATTCACCCAACAAAGTTCAGCCATATTCTGGAGAGTCACGGGCGGGTTCGAAAACTAATAATCCATCCGTTTTTTTAAACACCCGTTAGACACGGATATGTGGTGGACTGTTCGGCAGAGAGACATTTGGTACTGTAGACACCCCATTTTGAATGTCCGTTCATAATCACACTACTTCAGTGTCTCGCCTTTGATTTGGGTCGAAACTCGTTAAGTTTGACATGTCTCGTTAAGTTTTTGACTGACTTTATTAGTTAGGGGCCAAAATGAAACATTAAAACTTCTGCAAAGGGCAAAATTGTGATTCAAACACAAGATGCCTCGTACGAGACATCTAATGTCTCGTACGAGACATCCCCCTTGACAGACGGGTTTTCAGCAGTTTCCTTGTTGATCTCAACCTCGTTTCTTGGCAAGCACTCCACAATTCGGGAAAGATAGAAAGGACGATCTGAGAGTCCAAAAACAACTCCTTGGGAATCGAGTCTTTGATTCCCATCCAAACTTACCTCCTTAACTTGATCCCTAAGTCTTCAAACCCTATAAAGATAGATGTCTTTAACCAAAGAAAAGAGATCGATGATTGGCAACCAAAAAGACACCCAAAGTCTGATCAAAACACTCCCATAATCAGCCTCTCTCCCTCACCCACGAAATTTGCAACACCATAATACAACTCAAGTCATGTTCTTTGGATCATCAAGGCCTTTTGTCAAGGCCATCCATAGGATTCTCGAAGAACGCTTAGGTAACTCCTTTGTTTTCTCTCTTCTCATCTCCTTCTTTGCTTTGAAGTAGTGTGATTCCATCAAAAGGATCATCCTAGAGCCTCTCCAACCCATGGAGATGGTCTCGAAGCACATGATCCAACATTTCAAATAAATAAGAAATTATTTATTTGGTTCCTTTCGTACATGTTTTACATGATTTTAAGACGATGATGATGATTTCGTAGCAAGACCAATCCTAGATTGGGTGGATTGGGTGCTCCTTGACCTTCCCAATCCATAAGTTAACCCCCAAATCCAAGATCTCATGGTCCGTGTTCTGTTAAACATGGTGGCGACTTACAACAATCCGAGCAACAACAAGTCCTTACGATCAAACCAACGTCCCAAACAACCGCAAGAAGGGCGCGCGCTCATAGTGGCGACTCCGCTGGGGAATAGTCGAGCTAAGAGGGTTAGACTTGCGTAGAAAAAATCATTGTTGTTCTTAAAATTCTGTAGTTCTATACTGTTTTCTGTTCCCAAAAGGGATGTCTTGTACGAGACATCGATGTCTCGTACGAGGCATCGATGTCTCGTACGAGGCATCTCTGGTCTGATCTGACAGTCTGTTCCTCTGGTTTGAAAAAGGGATTCCGTCCGGTTCAAACACGTACACAGTGTTCCAGATCTGTCCTCCCCTCTGTTTCTGAGTCTTAGGACCTTCCTAACGACAAAGAAACTCCTCATATATCATGAAGCTAATCTTTGTTTTGCGGGAGTATTTGCGAACTTGCAATTTCCTTGCTTTGATTATGTTTTCACTACAAGAAAAGTGAGTATTTACTACACCTATGTACGACTCACATTACGGGGCCTCGTATATGTTGCATTATATACGACACATTTTAATGAGAGTCGTATATTTTGTATTATATACGTCTTTTTATACTTTCCCTCGTATATGTTATATTATATACGAGGTTTTGAAACTGTGCCTCGTATATGTTATATTATATACTAGAGATATACTTATCCACCGTAAACATCTATATTATATACGACGATAAAATTACTAGAGCCGTAAATATACGGGTTATATATGAGAGTTTAATATAGCCGACGTACAAAAGTGAATAAATTCTTATTTCTTGTAAACCAGGCCGCCGTAAATATAAGACCGCGAAACCAAAATTTTCACAAATTTCCCACGCTACTTTCCGCCAAAAAGAAAAGAAATATCTCCCAAAAGAAAAAAAAATCCCCAAATATTTCTCTCGCTCGTTTCGCAGTTGCATAGAGGCGATAGGGTTTCTCCTTTGGCTTCCTTCGTGAAGCCCTAATCTTCCAAGCTCCACAAATCAATCTTAGCTAATCTTCATCTTCCAGGTAATTTTACACTCTAAACGGTATTTCATATTTCTGTTAGGGTTTTGTTCTTCTTCTATGCTCGTTTCTCAATCGATTGGGTAAATATACATATATATGATTCGTAGTTCATATGTTGTTTAGTTCATGGTTTGATTAGAGTTTCCATACCAATCAGTAGTTATTGTTTCTCAATCGATTAGGGTTTCTCAATTGATTGGGTAAATATACATATATGAATCGGTAGTTATTGTTTCTATTTTCTTTATTTCGTGTTTCAATTCTCTTATTAAATGTTTATGCTTCTCCTATTGTGATTCTTCCTGTTTTTCTTTTTATTTTTTGAAATATGACATTACCCCAATTGGTTATTGCCTATTTGCTAAATGTGTTTGGCATTGATAAAATAAATGAAATCGTTATCTTGAGCTGCTATTTCCGAATCTTGAGACCACTTCTGTGTAATGAGTCAGAGCATACTACTTAAAGGGTGCATAAAGGTACAAGCATATACTCCCTCCGTCTCAGACAAAGTGGGACTTTTTTTCAGCTTAATTGCTCTTTGACGAATAATTTGGAGAATAAATAATGATCAAAATGAAAATTTAAAAAATTGTTATTGCATCACGATTGATAATAGTCCCTCTGTCTCAAAATAGATGTCATTTTGGGAGTTAAATTTTGTCTCAAAATACTTGTCGTTTCACTATTTTCAAAGTTTTTTTTATTGCTATATACCAATTATACCCTTAAAAAATCTCACTTTGTCTAGGACAGACGGAGTATTAAGTTTTCCCCCCCCCCTGATTTATTGATATGGGTCTGGTTTAAAATTTGTGCTTTTGATGATCAATGCTGGGTTTTTGACAAAGGGTTTTATGAACGATCATTTTATGATTGGGTTGTTTAAGTGGATTTTTTTTTTCTTAGATTTTTCTTTCCTGTTCATGGGTTGAATTTACTTATGGCATTGGTTTTGCATGCTTGTTTAAGATTTGGGTTTGATTGGTTAATTTTTAGGGATTGCAACAATGTTGGTTGACTAATAGAGTATATTTAATCGTATTGGTATCTCATTTTGTATATTTAATCTTAATCAATTTGACCATAAGTATCCACTCGCGTGGACGGATAGAGTATATTTAATCTTATTGGTATCTCATTTTGTATTTTGAAATTGTCTATCTTTTATGTGAGTTTGGGAGTTCATAATCATTTCATTTCAGATTAAAAGACTGTTACATATGTGGTTCTAAACACATAAGATCCAAGCTATCCCTGAAATCACACGATTACAATTGGCATTCAATTTGATTTAGTTTTCTTTACAATTCTCCTAGGATTTGGTCTTTATGCATATTGTTTTTATGTGCTTTATATTTATCTTATATTTGTTTATAGTTTTACATTTGTTTTAGTTTGATTTTATCTATCTACCATTACAAGTTGATAATTGGGTTATTTGATCTTACAAAGGTAATTGGATATGGACAAAAGTTGGATTGACCTAGCAAATCGCATCTCAAATGAATATATAACTGGCCTTGAGAATTTTCTTGACTTTGCATTTTCGAAGAGGTTTCTAGGAGCAAAAGTGATCTATTGTCCATGTAGAGTCTGTTCAAATCGTTACTACAAAGACGGTGAAACGGTGAAATCCCATTGTATTGAAGTGGGATTTGATAGAGATTACAAGAATTGGACTAGACATGGGGAAGAATTTATTTCTACGCGTGGTAATGATCATAATATAAGGATGGATGATGAGAGTATACATATAGATGTGCCAGAATGTATGAGACAAATGGTAAATGAAGGGATGGGCATGCCTAATACTAACGACACGCCAATTGAAGAGGTTGTACAATCTGATGCGAAAACAGCAATATTTCTCAAACTTTTAAGAGATGCTGAACATCCATTATTTGAAGGGTGCGATGAGTTTACGGTACTTTCATTTGTAGTAGAACTCATGCATTGGAAGGCCAATTTTCGAGTATCTGATAAGGGTTTTACTGCACTCTTAAAGATATTCATTAGGGCATTGCCTAAATCAGCAAAAGTACCAAATTCCTATCGTGAAGCATACAAGATGACTGCTGACTTAGGTTTCAGTTACAAAACTTGGGATGCGTGCGTTAATCATTGTATGTTATTTCGAAATGAGACTGAAAATCTTATTAAATGTGAAATATGTGGGGCATCAAGATATAAGCCACAGGATGGAGAGGATAATACATGAGATAATGGAACTAGGAGCAATGCTACTTCATATCTGGTATATTTGAGTGAATCCCTTGTTAAATTCCTTCACTTATTTCTTTTTCTTGTTGGTTTATCACCAGAAAACAATGCCTACTATAATTTCAATTGTATCTGTGGAAACTAGTCATGTGGATATGCATCACCTTTCTGTATTATTGTTTTACTTTAGCAAAGACATATCTCTTTTCTTTGCCATTTAGTCATCATCATTTTTAACTTTATCCTTTGTTTTATTGCAGAAATGGTGGTGTTCAAAGCTGGCAAAATTAGAAGCGACATGAGCTGAGAATGGGATTTTGTTTTAGTCATAGTTGTTTCATCAACTTTCTATATAATGATGTTACTTATTTTGGAGTTTGTTTGGATGTTATTTTTGAAGAAAATGCTTTTGGATATAATTGAGCTTGGTTGAAATGAAATGTACTTCTTATAAATGAATTAGTTTTTACTGCAATAGTTGGTATATGAATGAATGTTTGTATTATTGTTTAAATTGTAAATCTGCAGGAAATGAGTAATATTTTGGGCAATATTCTGGTGGCGAGGCTTGTTATTATATACGACAGAACCAAATAGCCGTATATGATGTCAAATAAACACCCTCGTATAAATTGACAAAAGCTGTCGTATATATAGATAATAATATACGTCGCTTAAATACTCTCGTATAATGTATAGTATTTACGGCTGACACTGTCGTAATAGAAAAACCAAAATGTTCTTGGGAATACTATATACGACTACTATAACCGACGTATTTATTACAATCATTTACCGCTTTCATTAAATACGGTCGTAAATAGTATATACGACTTTGTACTTTAGTCGTATTTATATATACGACGACACTACAAGCGACCACTAACAAACCGACGTCTAGCCGACATAAATATTATTTACGACGGTTTTGTCTTTATTTACGACAATTACGGGCCGCCGTATATAGCATTGTTTCTAGTAGTGTTTGCTTTATGTGTGAACTACGAAGGCCTGAGTTCCTCCACAAGAGGGAAACGTAGGCAGCCACTTGGCCCGGCCAATGCATGTTTTTGTTTTGTCTTAAAAAAAAAAAACTCTCTATTTTACCTTGACACCTAGAACTTGACTCTCACACACTTGCATGCGTGTAGAATAATTGCACTACATACCCTATAAACCCGGGTCCCAATCGGAGGACGGATGTCGGTCAGCACCCCCACTCAAACGAGTGGCCCTTGTCGGTCTCTCCAAAGATGGTGTACCCACTCCGTGACACGCTCCTTGAATGTGTTCATGGGGAGCCTTAGCCGTAAGCCATGCATCAACCTCATGCATACATAATAGTCAATAGGACACTCCTCGAGACCGGTCAGTTCGATTCTTAGGACTGTTTTAATCTTTGCCCAAGATAACGCATTTTTACAATCTATAATCCTCCCTTCATGAATTCTTGACGAATGTCCCTTCGGAAAATTGTTGAACAAAGGGTTGCGATGGTGAGATGAGAATTTTTCTATGAGGATTCGAGTCTAGTCTCTCTCATCATCAAGATCCTGCGTTTGAGAAAGTCCCTTTCGGTTGTCCCTTACAAGAATTCATAAGGTTTGATTGCATTAAGGCGTTGCTTAACAAAGTGCAAAACAATTACGGAATCACTTAGGTTTGGCTAAATTGAATGGTGGATTCCGATGAGAATATGAGACATTTGCCCAAATTGTCCGTTTGGGAGAGTGCAATACAGGTGAAAAACAAGGGGCTCATATTCTAGGGTGACAGAATCCACTGTTCCAGGACGAACTAGATAGTAACCCTCAAAATGGATTAAATTCCGTCCGACCAAATAGGACTAAAATCTGTATTCTGACTGTCAGGTTGGATGCCTCGTACGAGACATCCCTCCTATATATGTGTTTCTGCCCGTTTGGTCAACTTGAAACCCATAAAAACCGACTTGTTGGGACCCCAGCCTGGATTTGACACGATCTCTGAACTCTAGGTTTGTCTGAATCAACAAGGTAGCTCCATACTCCCAACACAATCGCTTCGGTAATCTACATCCATGATCCCAAAACCAAGAGACTAGAAAAAGTTGCAGTAACGGCCGGTACCCCTATCACTTACTTGGAAACCGCTAAGGCCGTCATTGCACGACTCGAACAACAAGTGAGGGAACAAGCTGAAATCGCTGCCCGTGAGAGTGATCGTCATGCCCAAGACATACAATCTGTCTTACAAGAGCTCTAAAAACTCCAAAAGGGTGGTAAGAAGCCGAAATCCCCCTCCAAAGACGAGGAATCCCGTGCTAAGAAAAGGAAAAAAAAGGATGATGATTCTAACTCTGATTCGAATACATCAGACTCTTCCTCCTCCTCCGATGACGAGGATACTAAGGCAAATGATAAGAAGAAGAAAGCTAGCGATGACACCAACATCATCAACTCTGCCACCACCGAGTTTCTCGAAAAAAGGTTCGTGCACCTTGGTTTAACAAAGGGCTCCATTGTTCCATTTGACCCCATTGCACTCCGCAAGTCAATCACTAAGCTCCCACGGAAGTTCCGCACTCCCGACATCGCCAAGTTCAATGGCACTACGTGCCCCTGTGTTCATGTTGAAAACCTACACTTAGGCCATGCTCCCAATGAAAGTGGATGACACTGTCTTAGCCCAAAGCATTCCCCAAACTCTAAAAGGGGCGGCAAGGGATTGGTATATGTCTCTCCCCTTAGCTACGAGAACCAATTGGGCTACCGCATGTGAAATCTTTTAGAGGCGCTTCAAAGACAATACTACTTACCGTCCCACTAAGAGAGACCTCGAACAAACTCAACAAGGTGCTAATGAGACATTTGATGACTTTGTACGGAAGATCAAATGCACATCTTCATAAAGTCCCTTCGCAATGAGTAGGAAGACCGCCTCTCCGGTACATTCTTCCCAAGCTTCTTTGAGCTTCATAAGGCCGGTCTTCGACTGGATGGGATTTTCAAAAGTAGGAAAGAGACTAAGAAGGATAGTGGTTACCGTTACACTAACAAGGGCTCTACTAGCAAAGACACATCCGTCAACACCATTGCTTTAAATAACCAAGGAAAGAGCAACTAGTCCTCTGTTCCTCCACCAAACAAAGCAAAGAAGAAAGAAAGAGTCTACAACAAACTAGAAGGTGTCACTCAAGGAGAACTATTTGACATACTCGTGGAAGCCGGAAAAGTCGCACCGAGAAAGCCTCCTACTACTCCAAGGGAACTCCCCCGAATCATGCTCATCACCTCTATTGCAAGTTCCATCAGTTTAGTGGCCACGACACCAACTCTTGCAATCACCTCAAAGATGTGATCCAAGATCTCATACACTCTAAGCAACTAGGGGTTCCTAACGTAGTGACAAACCCTCTCCCAACTACGGGAGGAGGAATCAATGTAGTAGAGATAGCTAGTAAGGAAGAGGAGACTACTCGCCTAGTCCCAAATGTGGGCGAGAGCACTCCGATGTTTAATAATGAAATTTCTTTTTGTTACATGTTGTCTTGGGATCAAGTACTAGATAGGAAGAATAACAAAGAAGATGTTAACTTACTTACTCGATCCGGTCGAGTCATAGTCAGCAAAGATCCAAGAATAGAAGAGCCATCATCTTCAAAAGAAAACACTTCTTCAAAAGAGCCCAGCTCGTTGAGCTTGACGACCCGCTCCTCAAACAATTAAAGAAAACACAAGCCAACATCTTCCATATGGGATCTCTTAGGATCCTCTCACAAACATCGAAAGATGATATCAAAAGCATTAGCCCAAGTTGAGGTACCAAAAGAAATAACTCCCGAAGAGTTAACACAAATGGTAGGCCAAATCCAATTTGGCAATGTAATCACATTTACCGACTTAAATCTACCACAATATGGTGGAGGGAACACCGAAGCTCTTTACATAACTGCAAAAGTCAATGGGCATTGAATCCCCAAAATCCTGGTAGACAATGGATCCGCCATAAATGTCTTACCAAAGAAAGTCATGGTTACACTTGGCCTTACCTCCAGAGATCTGAAACCGTCAACTCATACTGTACGAGGGTTTGACTGCACTGCACGTTCACCTATAGGGGCGATCACTCTAACGGTTGTAGTGGGAGAGATAACTACAAGGGCGGAATTCCAAGTCATTGACATCCCCTCTTCCTTCAACCTTCTTCTAGGGCGTCCATGGTTGCACCAAACGGGAGGAGTACCATCAACTCTCCACCAATGTGTCAAATTCAAACACAATGACATGATAGTCACCGTACTTAGAGAACTATTCACCGCTAGTCCAATATTATAGATTCAAAATGAGGCGGCCGACCACCTCTTTAATGGATTCGAAATCCAAAAGCAAAGCAACATAGAAATGATATAAGTACGCAATGAGAATGACTATTCAAAGGCAATTCCATTTTCTGGAACGCGCCCCGTTCTCAACATGATGCTAAAAGAAGGATACTTCCCCGGTTTAGGGCTTGGCAAAGGCTTACAAGGGATAAAAGAATCACCACCCGTTGTTCTATATGCACCCGAACATGGCCTAGGATATGAGTCACCACTCAAGAACATCCCTAAAGAAGAGAGGGATTGGACTTCATACATAGTGCCAATAGCACCGCCCTATCGAAAGACACTAAATGGGTACTTTGTTCGCGAGGGGGAAAACTTGCCATACTTCATGTTCCCTGAACCACGGATTGACCATAGGGGGAAGCGACAGCCGGGGTTTTGAAATATTCAATGACTGTGATCCATACTCACTTGAAACAGAACCGATACAATTCTCGTGGCTACCTCGAGAATTAGGGGGTACCAAGGCCGAAGTGTTCAGTGAATGGGACTTTGTGTTGGGAGAAGACCTACTTCGCCAGTTTCTCAACCTTTGTAAGCTAGAGGACACTCAAGTCAATGCAATAGACAAGGGGGACGCTCTAAAGCAAGACTACACCAAGCTCATCAAAAAATATGATGAGCCCATCAAGAACTGGTACACAACTGGGGGACCCATAGCAAGTAAAGACTTCCTGATCAAAGAACTAGGATACACTCCCCATCCCCATAGGGAAAGAAAACTTGTAACTCTTACCCTAGAATCATATACCGCTACCTATGAGCTCACCCAAGAGGACTTGGATGCCATCGCGGAACGTGTATTCCCTTACTTTCTTAATGAAAATTTAGATCTTTTCGAGTATCCCGAGATTGCAAATATCATAAATGATGAATTAACTAATAACTCTAACGAATTAGATAATAATGAGTCATATGACAAGATAGATCAAGAAAACGAACAAATCCTAAAAGAAATTAACAAGCAAGTAGGTTATCGTGGCAGAAATGGTCCTATTGATGCCGAAGAAATGCAAACAGTTAATTTGGGGACGGATGATGATCCGAAAGAGACCAAGATTGGCAGTTTCTTTAAGGGGGAAGACCGACAAGACCTCATAGCGCATCTCCAAGAATTCGTAGATATGTTTGCTTGGTCCTACAAAGATATGCCGGGGCTATCCAATTCGATTGTTGAATATAAGATACCACTGCTTCCCGATTCGAAGCCAGTCAGGCAGAAACTCCGCAGAATTAAACCTGAGTGGTCGATACAGGTTAAGCAAGAGATAGAGAAACTCTTGAGTGTTGGGTTCATCAAAGTAATAGAGTACCCAACCTGGTTGGCTAATACTGTGCAAGTTTCCAAAGCTAATGGAAAGGTCCGTGTCAGCGTAGATTTTCGTGATCTTAATAGGGCCTATCCAAAGGATGACTTTCCTCTTCCCAACATAAACATGCTCATTGACAATACAGCAAAGTATGAAGTCCGCTCATTTGTAGATGGAATCGCTGGGTATAACCAAATCCTCATGGCTGAGGAAGATCAGCACAATCATGCCATTCGGACTCAAGAATGCCGGAGCCACTTACCATGGGCGGTAACTTCACTATTCCATGACATGATACATAAAGAGATGGAAGTGTACGTTGATGACATGATCATACATTCTAAAGGCTCCGATGGACAACACTTTGTCGACCTCAGAAAATTCTTCAAACGGCTGAGACACCACAAGATGAGACTTAATCCGGCCAAGTGCACATTTGGGGTAGTGAAAGGAAAAGTCCTTGGGTACATGGTCACCGAGCGTGGTATGGAAGCTGACCCCGCTAATATTAAAGCCATCATTGACATGCCTCCACCTAAGATGTAGAAACAAGTAAAGGGATTCATGGGTTGTCTTCAATACATTAGTCGTTTTGTCAATCAACTCACGACAATGTGTGACCCATCTTCAAAGTCAAGAAGAATGCATCCCTGGAATGGACCGAAGAGTGCCAAGAAGCCTTCGAAAAGGTCAAAGAATACTTAGTTAACCCTCATGTGTTAGTCCTACCGCATAAAGAGAAACCGTTGACCTTGTACCTTACAGTCAATGACACCGCATTAGGGGCTACGCTAGCACAAGAGCAACCCGACTCGAGGAAAGAGAATGCCATCTACTTCGTCAGTCGTCGCTTTCAAGGGGCTGAATTGAACAAATCCGCACTAGAAAAATCGTGTGCTGCACTGGTATGGGTGGCTCAGACACTCAAACCATACATGGAAGCATTTCCCATACAGCTGATTACCCGAATGGACCCGATGAAGTACATCTTCGAGAAATCACATGTCTCCTCTAGAATAGCTAAGTGGTATTTCATGCTCACGGGATATGATATCACTTACATCACACAGAAATCCGTAAGAGGAAGAGTCTTCGCTGATCATTTAGCCGAATTTCCATGTGATGAAGCGAAGGGGGAAGACCCGCGATTCCCTGATGAGGAAATCATGACAATAGCAGAAAATAAGTGGCAATTATTTTTTGATGGCGCAACCAATAAATGGGGATATGGTATCGGCATGTTACTAGTAGATCCCTCAGATTTCTACACTCCACTCGCAATTCGCCTTGACTTTAAGGCTACTAGCAACATTGCCGAGTATGACGCTTGCATAGCGGGGCTTGAAGCAGTCTTAGAAAGAAATGTGACCGAACTAGAGGTGTACGGAGATTCACAACTCATAATCTACCAATCACTTAAAAAATAGAAGATACAATATCCTACACTTCAGAAATACAATAACCATCTTCAAGACTTGGTTAAACAATTCAAAGAGGTCACTTTCTGTTATCTTCCTATAGATAAGAACCATTTAGCAGATTCACTAGCCATGCTAGCATCACTTGTAGAGATTCCCGAATGGACTGAAGTCAAAACATTCAAAGTTGCGGACGAACGACTCCCGCTTATCACTCGATCATAGACTTGCATGACTACAAAGAGGCGTGCGGCTCTGTTTCTGTCAATACCTTGGACAATAAACCTTGGTACCACGACGTATGGCATTTCCTCCTAGACGGAACATTCCCATTGGATACGTCACCTAAGGCAAAGATAGCTCTCAAACGTTTCGCTGCCCAATTCGTGATCATAGGTGACCGCCTCTACAAGAAACATCACAAACAGTGTTTACTCTGTGCTGATGGGCACGAAGCCGTAGAAATCATGGACCAAGTCCATCAAGGAGTCTGTGGAACCCACATGAATGGCAATATGATAGCAAAGAAATTTATCCGACTAGGGTACTATTGGGCTACAATGGAAGCCGACTGCACCGACATGGTTAAGAAATGCCACAAATGTCAGATACATGCTAACTTGCAACACGCACCACCGTCCGTGTTATAACACATGACATCCCCTTGGCCATTCTCTACATGGGTAATAGATGTCATTGGCAAAGTCTCACCAATAGGGCACAATGGGCACTCATTCGTATTGGTCTCCGTAGACTACTTCACCAAATGGATCGAAGCTCAATCCTACAAAGTATTAAATTCTAAGAAGGTGGCTGAGTTCATTAAGACCAACATCTGCCGATATGGGGTACCTCATGAGATGATTTCCGACAATGGCACACACTTTGAGAAAGAATGTGACCAACTACTTGCAGAATATAAGATAGAAAGACATCAGTCGTCACCGTACCGACCACAAACCAATGGAGTTTCCAACAAAACCATAGAGACCATCATTAGAAAAATGGTTAAGACTGGAAGAGACTGGCCTGATAAGCTACCTTTTGCACTCTGGGGCTACCGTACTTCAATCTGTACTGCCACCGGTAAAACTTCATACGCCCTAGCCTATGGGATGGAAGCAGTGTTACCAATCGAATTGGAAGTACCATCACTAAGGGTTCTCCTAGAAAACCAAGTAAATGAAGTCACATGGTTGAACAACCGCTACGAGCAACTAGCCTTGCTAGATGAACGACGACTTCGAGCCGCCAAGCATATCCAAGCATATCAATAGAGAATGGGCCGTGCATTTAACAAGAAGGTCAAATCTAGAAACATCAAAGAAGGGGACCTTGTCTTACGCGAACATCATCCCTGACCGTTCAACCCTATGGGAAAATGGGGACCAAGATGGATAGGTCCTTACATAGTCAATAAGATCTTCTCTGGAGGAGCGGTACAACTCGTAGACCTAGATAGAGATTAACTGCCGAAGCCCGTCAACATGGACAACCTGAAGAAGTACTACTCATAGCTCCGTCCCCTAGTTCAAAAAAAAGGGCACGAGAAAAGAAGCCCGCTAGATTGAAAACCTGAAAGGGCGGTGTAGGCAAAAACCAGGGTGTGCATATATATATATATATAAATTGGGGCGAGCCTCGTACGAGACAAGAAAATAAACAGCAACAGGCTCACTTTTTCTCTTTCTTGACCAAGAACTACGATGACCTGAGCTCCTTATTTAATTGATGTAAAAGGAGAACGTAGGCAGCGTTTTGGTCCGGTCTATTCAACATATAAAAATCAAAATCTTGTTCTTTTATTAATTGAATGCATTTTAAGAAAACAATAGGAAAATTCCTAACATGAGCTATCAAATTGCAAAAGAAAAAATAAATAAAACACTAAAAATCGAAACATTGATCTATCTAAGCAATCTCTCGATACTCTCAAAGATCTACTTCTTCCTTAACATAGTAGGGGATTGACTACGTGTAGACACCCCGCCTTGGACCTCTCACCCCGATTGCATACAAAGTATTTTTATTTAACTTATTTTTGTTGATTTCTGTTACATCGGTTAAGTTCCTAACTGATTCCGTTAGTTTTGGACTAAACTGCATAACAGAATTAACTTTAGAGTCATTTCTGTCATTCTGTCATTTTCACCCGCAGGCGCTTCCGGCACTATCAGTGAGCCGCGCGCGCGTCCCGCCCCAAAAGCCGGACTCGCGCGCTTCCCATTTTGGCAGTAACGGATTGCACCTTATTTCTCTCCCTTTTCTTATTTGCAACATCTCTTTCTTGATCACAAAAGACCTCTTTTCTCATCCACATTCATCCCCCCTTTTCTCATTAACTCTCAATCCCAAATTCTAAGCCTTTTCCAAAAACTAATATTTCTTTCATTTATTATTTGATTTCTTTTATTTCTTTTATTTTTCTTTTATTCATTTATCTTATTTGTGATTGGCCCATTCCATTTCACATGGATGACCAATTCCCCTCCATCATTTCCCTCTCTTTTTTAC
This sequence comes from Campanula takesimana, assembly GCA_026119855.1. NCBI lineage: Eukaryota > Viridiplantae > Streptophyta > Magnoliopsida > Asterales > Campanulaceae > Campanula > Campanula takesimana. The sequence continues at coordinate 187,581 of JAOWBW010001037.1, read as the reverse complement.
CTATAAAAACCATCATCTTCTACCTTAGAAAGGGACTTTTTTTGGACTCTTTTTACACTCTTTGGACCTTAATCTCACATTTTCACTACACCTACACTATACACAATTCTCTACACAAATTCTCCAACAAGAGTTTTTATACAACAAATTGTTCTACAACAATTTCATTACAACAACAACACTTTCAAGTCAAGGTTCCAAGTCCTCTTTCTCAAGGTACAATTCCATTTTCTTCCTTTGTTTTCTTCTTCTTGATGTATGCAATCCCCATTAATGGGACATGACCAACATGACTACTTCACATATTGAAGTTAGTTAAGGTTATCTCCCTACATTTTAATCTTAACTTTAATTCACCATGTTAATTTCTCTCCATCTCTTAATGTAATTCTTTAACATTACTTGTTACATGTAATCTTTATCATTAAATAAATAAAATAATTCTATTTTATTTCCCCTTTATTTCCTTTTTTCTTCTCATCACAATTGTTAGCACATTTCTATTTAATTAATTGAAGGACATGTAAATATTAGAACACCAATAGTAGCAAGACCCGCGTAAGCGGGGCGGAGTGGGTGTTTAAGTACTTCCCACTCCGTCACCTAACCCCCGAACCCTTCTCACCCGAATCTCTGGTTTTGTACATAAATTAGGCTATTTCTAGGTTTTTCTTATGTTCCTTTAAAAACATAGGTGGCGACTCTAAACAATCTAAAACAAGTTAGACATCCTAGGATAATTCACCGCTCTAGCCAAGTTGTGGTTTCCCGGGGTATCTACAGTGGCGACTCCGCTGGGGACGATTTAGAGGGTTAAACTTGCGTTTTCATTTTTTTGGTGTTCTTTTATTACTGTTTTCTGGGCATTCTGGTAAAAAGGGCGGGAAGCGCGCGCCTTTGGCCTTCTTGGCCTAAAGCGCGCGCGTCCGACCCTTATTACCAGAATCGCCCGCCTCCTTTCTCGTCCTTCAATTTCATATTTCTGTGCTAACAAGTTTCTGCAGGGGAAAGTTACATAATTTGGGACCAGGGCAATCCCCTGAGTCCGCAGTTTCTTCTAACATTCTGACAGGTAACCCAGATGCGCGCGCCTCCCATATTCATTGCGAAATGCGCGCGCTTCCCACATCACTTCCCTGAGGCGCGCGCTTCTGGGCATTTTCCAGAAACAGAACAGTGCACAGAACAGAGTGGTTTTGACAGTGTGTGGGCACCGGGCCTGCACAAAACAGTTTTTACTTTCTGTTTATTTTTATCGGTCACACGGGTGATTCGAAAGTTGTAATTATGTGCTTATTTGTTTTTTTTTTATTTCTTTTGAAAAAAAAAAGTTTTGTCACATGTTAGACCTCACACTACATGCACATATTCTTATCAACTGCTCACTATCGAGTCGCACAAGTCCAACCCCAAACCCGTCGAGGCCCGTCCTAGAAAGTTTCAAGCTCCACTCGACCTTGGCTCTTTCGAAGCGGTAAACCTCAGCCCGTGGCGTAGTTCATGACTACATGCCGGGGGTGACCTTTAAGCCTCATATTCAAGCTGAGCACAAGCCACACAATTCTAGTCTAGGGTCTAACACTCCGTGACCAAGTCGGTTTTTCATGTGCCGAGATTTCCCTAAACTAATGTCTTCAAATCATACATGCCAACTTGTTGCAATGGAAGAAATAAAACTCCGTCCCCAAAAGTGGTCATTTTGGATGAAAATAAAAATCCGTCCCCGCATGTATGATTTACTACATTAATTTAGTTTAATCCCGACACATGTAGGTCTCACAAGCGTGGTGGAATCCGATGAGTATATGGGACCGCGAGAAGGTCTATATACTAGTGTGACGATTCCACTATTTTTCTAGAAACCCCAAAAAGGACCACGTCCTTCCGACTTTTGTAAATAAAAAAAAAGAGTCGTTTTTCTTTATGTGGTTGAGTCTTTCTCCTTGTTTGTGGGTTTAATCATATTACTCAAAAGGTGTTTGTGGGGCCATCCTAAGATCAACCGTGTTCTCTCCATAGGTCCAATGTCTTCGAACGGCAACGAAAACGGCATTCCCGTGTCCAACGAAGGGTTATTCCGCATGGTGGAAGCATTGAAAGGGCAAGTTGATACACTAGCCGAGAATGTCCGCCGCAAGGATGATTTATGACGAGCCCGTTACGAGCATGTGAAAACGGCCCACAAGAAAGAAGTTTCTCAACTCAAGAACCAATTGAAAGGGCTCACGAGTGAAAGAAATGTCCAAAGCATTGATACCGGTTTGGTCAACACTCTCATGTCCTACATTGACCAAAGTCTTAGTGGGCTAAATTTGCACAAGGGCCCATGCACCGATCTTCATCGAGCTTCTCTCCTCATGAACAAAATGGAGGCTCTTCCCGAAAAGTTCAAGATGCCGATATTGGCAAGTTCAAAGGCACCTCTTGCCCCGACGCTCATGTCGACTCCTACATTTGGGCCATGCTGCCGAAGAAAGTGTCTCCTCAAATAATGGCACAATGCTTCCCGCTTACTCTCGATGGGGTCGCAAAAGATTGGTACATGGGTCTTCCGATTTCCACGGCCTCAATTGGGATGCCGCTATGCTTGCCTTCAAGTCACAATACCAAGGCAACTCCATGTTCCGTCCCACCAAGAAAGAATTGGAGAGCACCGTGCAAATGGGTGATGAATCATTTGGGGGCTTCTATCGCCGTTGGAACGACAAGCTAGCCGAGATGGTTGATAGGCCTTCCAAGAAGGAACAAATGGACATCTTCTTGAAGTGTTTGAAAATGGACTACCGCACTGATCTTAGTGGGCTTTTCACTCCGATTTTTCAAGCATGTATGATGCGGGGGTTAGAATTGACAATTTGCTCTGAGAAGTGGCCGAGTCCTCCTATGACACAAGCTTCAACGACAAAGCGTTCCCAAACAATGACATGGAAGAATGTAGTGACATGGAAGACTACAACGACAATGAGGACTACAATGACATGGGGGATGACGACAACAATCTCCGTTTCTCTTTCTCTACCTAGTAGTAGGAATAAAAAAAAAAAAAAAAAAAAGAGTCAAAAGTCCTCTTATGTGTGCATTAATGTTTTCTCTCGTCCCATGTTAAGTGTCGAGTCTTCTTATCAAATAAAAGTCGTTCTTGTCCTTATACACTCTTCCAAGTTGTTCAATCTAATTCTTGGTAAAATGATGAAAAAGTTTTAGAACGAAGGCCATCGCTTGAACGCCTAGGGGCTAAACATCGTGACGAAGGAAACGACATCAACAACAACGGCGAATCCAAGACATCAAGCATGGAGAAAAATCAAGCAAAGTTTTCAAAGGGGGATCAAAAAAAAAAAAAAAAAAAAGCTCGCTAGGTTGAAATCATCAAATCAACCTAGGCGAAAGTTAGAGCAAAAAAAAAAAAAAACCCCCCTCAATCAAAGAAGATCAACATCATCATCCACCAACAAAGGACGAAGCTACGAAGCAACAATTCCATCACGAAGAATGGAGAATCCACAAGAACTACGGTGACCTGAGCCTCTACACTGGAGGAACGTAGGCAACCTTCGAGTCCGGTCTCATGCAAGAAAGAAGAAATGTTTAGCCCTAGCGCGTTATGGTGATCGGCCTTCATCTCGAACTTGTCAAGACATCTTTGTACGATTCATTTGCCAATGAATTAATCACCAAAAGATTGAACAACTTTCTTAGATTTGGAATCGTTTCGCGTTCCTTGTCGAGTCTAGGGACTTCTATTCTTTCTGCATACTCCCAATTTCTTTGGCAGTAACGGATTGCACCTTATTTCCCCCCCCCCCCTTTTCTTATTTGCAACATCTCTTTCTTGATCACAAAAGACCTCTTTTCTCATCCACATTCATCCCCCCTTTCTCATTAACTCTCAATCCCAAATTCTAAGCCTTTTCCCAAAAACTAATATTTCTTTCATTTATTATTTGATTTCTTTTATTTCTTTTATTTTTCTTTTATTCATTTATCTTATTTGTGATTGGCCCATTCCATTTCACATGGATGACCAATTTCCCTCCATCATTTCCCTCTCTTTTTTACCTATAAAAACCATCATCTTCTACCTTAGAAAGGGACTTTTTTGGACTCTTTTACACTCTTTGGACCTTAATCTCACATTTTCACTACACCTACACTATACACAATTCTCTACACAAATTCTCCAACAAGAGTTTTTATACAACAAATTATTCTACAACAATTTCATTACAACAACAACACTTTCAAGTCAAGGTTCCAAGTCCTCTTTCTCAAGGTACAATTCCATTTTCTTCCTTTGTTTTCTTCTTCTTGATGTATGCAATCCCCATTAATGGGACATGATCAACATGACTACTTCACATATTGAAGTTAGTTAAGGTTATCTCCCTACATTTTAATCTTAACTTTAATTCACCATGTTAATTTCTCTCCATCTCTTAATGTAATTCTTTAACATTACTTGTTACATGTAATCTTTATCATTAAATAAATAAAATAATTCTATTTTATTTCCCCTTTATTTCCCTTTTTCTTCTCATCACAATTGTTAGCACATTTCTATTTAATTAATTGAAGGACATGTAAATATTAGAACACCAATAGTAGCAAGACCCGCGTAAGCGGGGCGAAGTGGGTGTTTAAGTACTTCCCACTCCGTCACCTAACCCCCGAACCCTTCTCTCCCGAATCTCTGGTTTTGTACATAAATTAGGCTATTTCTAGGTTTTTCTTATGTTCCTTTAAAAACATAGGTGGCGACTCTAAACAATCTAAAACAAGTTAGACATCCTAGGATAATTCACCGCTCTAGCCAAGTTGTGGTTTCCCGGGGTATCTACACCACGGTCCCTGTTGACATCTCTCTTCCTCTTGTACCAAGGTATCTCGAAACCGGGAGGAACGTCAAGTCTGCTAAACACTGAGGGAGTCAATCTCGTGAACACATGAGGCCTATCAAGAGCTTGCAATTTACCGGGAAGTCCATTCTCTCTCTTCTCGTAAAAGTCACCATCGAGAAAGTCTTGGGTAGCGTCTGCACTAACATTAGAAGGATCCTCCTTATCTTCCTTATTCCTCAAAATCAAGCTAGGTTCGAATTGGTCCCCCAACAAAAGACGACGAACCTCATCAATGCCCTCGACATTGGGACGGAGTTCTTTGAGGAGCCAGTCCAAATATTTATCCGATAGATAAATGATTCCTCCATCATGACGGAGATTGGTCCAACGATCCGCAGTAGTGCCCTGCCCCCAAGCACGAGCCAAGCTCGTGGCGAACTCCGAGTCCATGAAAGAAGTGTCTCGAGCATGTCCCCCTAGCACAAAAGTGTCCTGCTGCTGACCGAACTGTCGCATAACCCTTCGAGCAAAATAGAAGGAAGAATCTCTCAAATCCAGAAGAACGACCCTGTCGTACCCATCGGTGCTAGCCACAAACTTCTTCACCTTCTAAAAGGGTGGACACCCAAAAATGTCATCGGTCTCCGCTTTCGCGAAGAGATGGGCCCACTCCTCAATGCTAAGGTCTCTCACTAGCAATGTCCGCCTATGGAAAGTGTAAGGAGAATACTCGGTCGGAGGGGTCAGCAACCTAAAATGCTCTCTAAGCCAAATAGTCAACAACAATGGACTTCCCCGAGTCATAGAGCCGGTTTGGTGCAACTCATCAAGACCATGAAGGGTCTCCCCCAAGATAAGAGGAACGACGTTAAAGGCCCAACCTCTAGCTTGCAAAACAATGTCCACGAGCTCCGTGTCCGCCATACCACACTTGTTGGGTTTCGTAGTAACATGCGCAGCGGAAAATAGGATTTAAAATTTTATGAAACCCAAAGCCCATAGATCCGTTCATATGATTTAATCAAATACTTGCAATATGAATACTAGAAAACTAACCCTTGATGACTTTGAATTTGGTCTTTGATCTTGGTGGAGAAATTGAAGCTTTAATCACGAACAAGTAAGAACACGAACTTTGAAGATGATGAGCTTCACCCTCTAGCGGTATCCACACCTTGAAAGAATATCAAGAACACTTGATCTTGGTTGCTAGACCAAAATTGTGAAACACGTTTTCACAATCAATATGAACTATATGGAATTTTATTTGTGTATTATTTTGTTCTTCAATCTAGGATGTCTTAGAACAAAATAAAACCTCTCTCAAAACTCTTTGACATTTGCATAAAAGCATTAGCTTTGATTCTGGCCAAATTTTGCTGTTTATATACAAGTTAAACCTATTCCAAATAGGAAACTTGTGTCTAAACCCGTCCAAAATTCTTTTCCAAATCAAATCAGGAAACCAGTCCCGACATGGTGTGCGACCGCCCAAAACAACCTGTGCCGCCGCACATCTATCTGGAAGGATCTGGTACTTTTTGAGCCAAGTTGTGCGGCCGCCCAAACCCTTTTGCGTGGTCGCACACCTGCCCCAGATTTCCCTAATTTCCAAATTCCTCCAAAGTCCTTCGACTCAATATTCCGATATAGTCCGTATTTAAGATTCGTTCTATTGTGTGTGACCCTCTAGGATTACACTAAGTTGGCAATGGGTTCAAACATGAAACCATAAGATATGATTATTCTAGCAAACCGTCATACCTACCTAAATAGTATAACTAGATACAAGTTCGCATTCCTTTAGAACATGTCACAATCCCTTTGTCTACGATGTCATTGAACACAAGTCATGGTCAACAAGTCAACTTGTTTTGTTCAATACTTTCTCGATTCCGAATATGTTGATAATACAAATGACATTGATCTAATCAATTCATTTGAGTCCGGCCGAACATTTTCATCAACATCATTCCTACGAGAGGCCTAAGCTTGACATCTCTCCGAAGAGGGACAAATCCATTTAGCTTATTACTCTTCCCTACGTGAATCCGATTATGCCAATCATACCCTTTATAACTACCCGGTTAAAGGTAGCGTTTGAATATGTCAAACATAACGTTCATCAAGTGGAAGATTATAATAACTTCATGTCTAAGGATTCGAATGACATAACTAATATGAGATATATGTACGACATAGACCATGACATAAATCTCATACAGCGGGTCATTTCCAGTACCTTGTTCCAAACAAGTACCCATAAATCTAACATGATCATCTCATGATCATTTAGCCTTTATACTAGTGCTTAACAAGTACTAGGGACGGAGATTATTATAAGTAAACATGAACAACAATAATAATCAAAACATCTCTTTATTAGTATGAAATAAATGATAACAATTACAACGTTTATTAAACGTGCCTAGGGCACCACTACTAACAACACTTTCTCATAAAAAGCACATTCCAAAATAAGCACAAAGCCAAGAGGCAACACTGGGAATCCACTCCATGAATGCGTGTAACGCGACCCCTAAATCTTTTAGGCAAAGCCAAGATAGTCGCCAACTCCTCCATGGTAGGAACCATCTCATTAAGTGAAAAGTTGAAGAGATGGGTCGACGGATCCCAAAAACGTGCCACCCCCTTTAAGAGATTCCAATCTGGTTTTAGATTCTTCAAAGTAAAAAGAATCTTGAACCCAAACATCTCTATGAATCTCTCTTGACGAGACTTGTCAAAGGAACGAATAAACGTAGCTAAATCATTCTTGTAGTGCTCCACCGATTCCGAGTCTAGAGAGAACTCATCAACAACCATTGATGAAGGGACAGACTTACTTGGGGCTATTAGGAGCAAAAGGTTGAGAATTTAACTCTGAAAATAAAGTTCCCAGAACTGATCTGAAGCTGCATGGAGTTCTAGGACGGACTAGAGGTCTTTATATATGTGTTCGGATACCAAATCCTCTAGGAAAAAGGAGAATATGTCACAGATTTTAGAGATGACTCGTACGAAACATCGATGTCTCGTACGAGGCATCTCCCCAGTTCAGACAGCAACAATCTGCTCAAAGTTCAGGCTATCCAATGAGTCAAAACGTGTCTCTAAACACCTCAAAAATACACCCAAACAGTTCATACATCACATACTAATGGCCCAACGCGAATCTGTTAGTACCCGATCCGAAAATGAGTTTATTAGGGCTTTCCCGAATATACAAGGACTTTATAGGGATTAGAAACCTTGCAAAAAACTTGTCCCGGATTCCCAAAATATAGCTCATTATTTTAGGAAAATCTAGAATGACTTAAATTACAGTCGGCACGAAAACAATCATAACTTTTGACTCTGGATGAATTACGGAACGCACCGCATATCAAATCGAACGCGATAGAAAGAAGAACAAGAAAACAATTACATTGGCCGCGCGGCCACATCCCCCCATGTCCGGGTGGCCATGTTTTCCCTTGTCTACGCGGCCACTTTCGACCTTGGCCACGCGGCCACATCTGCCTCAGGTGATCTGGACCGTCAGATCTCCCCCTAAGTTTACTATATAAACCTATCCTTACCTCTAGGTTTAGGCCCCAATTTTTGGAGAGCTTAGATCCGAATTTTGGAGCTCACAAGTGACGATTTTAATCCCAAATCAAGTCATTTAAGCATCCAAGAACACTCCCAAGAATCCCAAGAAGATCTAGGTTTATTTCTTGCCAACATAGGTAAGTTTTCTAACTTTTTCTTCATGTTCTTGCCATGTTCTTAGTTTAGATCCATAATATTCATGTTCCTAACATGTTTATGTTGGGTTTCCAAGTAACATGCGCAGCGGAATATAGCAATTAAAATTTTAAGAAACCCAAAGCCATGGATCCGTTCATATGATTAAATCAAATACAACATAATGAATATAGGAAAAACTAACCCTTGATGGCTATCAAATTTTCTCTTGATCTTTGGTGGAGAAACTTGAAGACTTGATCACGATCACAAAGCTTGAACACGAACTTTGAAGATGATGATTTTCACCCTCTAGCGGTATCCACACTTCGAACGAATATCAAAGGAGCTTATTTGATCTTGGTTGCTAGACCAATAATTGTAAAACACGCTTTCACAATTTAATAAAGAACTATATGGAATTTATTTTGTGAATTATTTTGTTCCTCAATCAATGATATCTTAGAACAAAATAAAATCTCTCTCAAACTCTTCGAGACTCACAAAGCACTTGTCAATATGGTCTGGCCGAATGGGGTTTTTTATATACAATTAAGACCTATTCCAAATAGATAACTTGTGTCAAAAACCATTCCTAATCGAATTAGGAAATTTCCAATCGGCATACCGGGCGCCCGCCTGGTCATACCCAGGCGCCCGCTTGTTTGGACAGAAAGTCCAATTCCTTTTTGGCTTGTTCAGGCGCCCGCCTGTTCAACCCAAGCGCCCGCTTGGTTGACCAGGAGACCTAGAACTTTCCAAAAATTCCTTGGAGGTTCTCCGACCCTAAATACCAATATAGTCCTCTTATTTAAGATTCGTTCTATTGTGTGTGACCCTCTAGGATTATACTAAGTTGGCAATGGGCTCAAACATGACCCCATAAGATATGATTAGGTTCTAGCAAACCGTCATACCTACCCAAATGGTATAACTAGATACAAGTTCGCATTCCTTTAGAATATGTCACAATCCCTTTGTCCACGATGTCATTGAACACAAGTCATGGTCAAACAGTCAACTTGTTTTGTTCAATACTTTCTCGATTCCGAATATGTTGATAATTCAAATGCTATTGATCCAATCAATCCATTTGAGTCCGGCCGAACATTTCATCAACATCATTCCTTCGAGGGGCCCAAGCTTGACATCTCTCCGTGGAGGGACAAATCCATTTAGCTTATTATTCTTCCCAACGGGCATCCGATTATGCCAACCATACCCTTTATAACTACCATGTTAAGGTAGCGTTTGAATATGTCAAACATAACGTTCATCAAGTGGAAGACTATAATAACTTCATGTCTAAGGATTCAAATGACATAACTAATATGAGATATATGTACGACATGGACCATGACATAAATCTCATACAGCGGGTCATGTCCAGTACCTTGTTCCAAACAAGTACCCATAAATCTAACATGATCATCCCATGATCATTTAGCCTTTATACTAGTGCTTAAACAAGTACTAGGGACGGGGATTATTATAAGTAAACATGAACAACAATAATAATCAAAACATCTCTTATTGATATGAAATAAATGATAACAATTACAGCGTTTATTAAACGTGCCTAGGGCACCACTACCAACAGTTTATTCTTATGTCCATCATATTATTCATATGTTCATAATATGTTCTTCGCATGTTCGTCATGTTCTTAGATTAAAACCTTATTTATGCTAGATTTAGGGTTGCAATCTTCATGTTAACATGTTATTTCATAGCCGATGATGATCTAGGGTTCATCAACCCGAACATAATCTAGGAACTACTTCTAAACCCTAATCTTTAGGTAATTCCCCCATCATTATGCATGATCCCGATTCTCCTACCTATTCTAAATTCTCCTCGAACTACGCTGACCTGAGATTCTCACATTGAGAGGAACGTAGGCAATCTTCGGATTCGGTATATAAACACCGCACACTACATACACTGCATCATGATAGAAAGACCGATCATTCGGGCAATAGGAATGATAATGCTTAATATTCTTCTCTTGTTGTAATTTGACCCCCGAACCCTTTAACATGCTTTTTATCAATGTTTTGGCTATAATTATAACGGCGTGGTGACTCTCATATTTTTAATGTTGCTATGAATATCTCAATTTCAAACACATGCATTCACACTGAAGACTCTGCTGGGGACTAGCTTTGAACATCTTCAAACATAGAGGGTCAAACTTTCGTTTACATCATGATGTTTTCCATGTTTTCACACGCACCCTATACTTTTGCCATGTCGTCACATGCACCTTATGCTTTTACCATGTCTTCACATGCACCATATGCTTTTGCCATGTTTTCACATGCACCTCATACTTTTGCCATGTTACCACATACACCCTTTGCTTTTTCCATGTTGTCACATGCACCTCACATTATGTCATGTTTGCACGTGCACCTTGCAGTTTTTTTTCCATGTTAATACGTGCCTTGTATCTTTTCAATACATGTATTTTTTGTACATTCACCATAGTACTAAGGTCAAACGAGACTTTGCTATGCTCCCTTGTACATTCTTATCCTCTCCATCTTCTCTCTCTCTTGCATTGCATTGCATCATTCAAAACATTAAAACTTCTCTTTTTTCTCCTTAAAAAGAATTAGTTTCTTGCCACACACTACCACTAGTCCGAGTTAGCACTGCACATATCCCTTATTACCCCTGGAGTGCGTGATGTGCAGGAATTAGTGGCACTACTGCCGCCCTTTTTTTGAGTCACTCGTTCACTCCACTCACCGTGTATGCCCACGAGCGGTGGGAACCTTTATCCTACCCGTGTCAACCCACACATAGAGATTAGGAAACTCCTTGGACAAACCAATTAGGATGTAAATAATGCAAATATTTTCGTAAAATAAAGCATGCATTGCATCTAGGAGACCTTTAGGACCCTCCGAGGCCAATTGCTCATCCCTTAAGCCATCTATCAAAACTCATCATCTTGACCTATCTAGGTTACCTAACCATGACGTTAGACCCGTCTAGGTCTACCCATCATTGCGATCGATTTGGGTCTACCCTTCATCTCGACCCGCTTTGGTCAAAACCCTATCACCTTTGACCTCTTAGGTCAACCTTACTGACCTTTGACCCCTTAGGTCAACCTTATCACCCTTTGACCTCTTAGGTCTACCTTTGATCCTTAAGTCAACCTTATCACCTTTGACCTCTTAGGTCTTCCTTTGACCCCCTGAGTCAACCTTATCACCTTTGACCCCTTAGGTCAACCTTATCACCTTTGACCTCTTAGGTCTACCTTTGACCCCTTAGGTCAACCTTATCACCTTTAGCCTCTTAGGTCTACCTTTGACCCCTAAGGTCAACCTTATCACCTTTGACCTCTTAGGTCAACCTTGTCACCTTTGACCTCTTAGGTCTACCTTTGACCCCTTAGGTCAACCTTATCACCTTTGACCTCTTAGGTCAACCTTATCACCTTTGACCTCTTAGGTCAACCTTTTGACTTCTTAGGTCTACCCTTGACCCCCTAGGTCAACCTTATCCGCCTTTGACCTCTTAGGTCAACCTTTGACCCCCTAGGTCAATCCAATCTCCTTCGACCTCTTAGGTCAACCCTTGACCTCCTCGGTCAATCTTATCCGCCTTTGACCTCTTAGGTCAACCCTTGGCCTCTTAGGTCAACCCTTATCCGCCTTTGACCTCTTAGGTCAACCTTTGATTCCATAGGTGAACCCAATTACCTTTGACCTTAACCCGCTTAGGTCAAACCGTCATCTTGACCCACCTTAGTCATTACTTGACCCACCGTTGTCCTGACCAACCTAGGTCAACCCGTCTCGACCCATCTAGGTCCACACACCATCCTTGACCCATCTAGGTCAACTTGTCCGTCTTAGGTTAAAACTACCCATTCACCCATCTAGGTCAATCCTTGACCCGCTTAGGTCGACTTACCTATCTTAGATCCATCTAGGTCAATCTCCAACCTCCCTTGGTCAACCAGCCCAAATATGCCAATCATTAACCCGCTTAGGTAGACTTATCTCCCTTTGACCCGTCTAGGTCAACCATCTAGGCCAACCAACCTTCATAATATGTTCTTCGCATGTTCGTCATGTTCTTAGATTAAAACCTTATTTATGCTAGATTTAGGGTTGCAATCTTCATGTTAACATGTTATTTCATAGCCGATGATGATCTAAGGTTCATCAACCCGAACATAATCTAGGAACTACTTCTAAACCCTAATCTTTAGGTAATTCCCCCATCATTATGCATGATCCCGATTCTCCTACCTATTCTAAATTCTCCTCGAACTACGCTGACCTGAGATTCTCACATTGAGATGAACGTAGGCAATCTTCGGATTCGGTATATAAACACCGCACACTACATACACTGCATCATGATAGAAAGACCGATCATTCGGGCAATAGGAATGAAAATGCTTAATATTCTTCTCTTGTTGTAATTTGACCCCCGAACCCTTTAACATGCTTTTTATCAATGTTTTGGCTATAATTATAACGGCGTGGTGACTCTCATATTTTTAATGTTGCTATGAATATCTCAATTTCAAACACATGCATTCACAGTGAAGACTCTGCTGGGGACTAGCTTTGAACATCTTCAAACATAGAGGGTCAAACTTCGTTTACATCATGATGTTTTCCATGTTTTCACACGCACCCTATACTTTTGCCATGTCGTCACATGCACCTTATGCTTTTACCATGTCTTCACATGCACCATATGCTTTTGCCATGTTTTCACATGCACCTCATACTTTTGCCATGTTACCACATGCACCCTTTGCTTTTTCCATGTTGTCACATGCACCTCACACTATGTCATGTTTGCACGTGCACCTTGCAGTTTTTTTTCCATGTTAATACGTGCCTTGTATCTTTTCAATACATGTATTTTTTGTACATTCACCATAGTACTAAGGTCAAACGAGACTTTGCTATGCTCCTTGTACATTCTTATCCTCTCCATCTTCTCTCTCTCTTGCATTGCATTGCATCATTCAAAACATTAAAACTTCTCTTTTTTCTCCTTAAAAAAGAATTAGTTTCTTGCCACACACTACCACTAGTCCGAGTTAGCACTGCACATATCCCTTATTACCCCTGGAGTGCGTGATGTGCAGGAATTAGTGGCACTACTGCCGCCCTTTTTTTGAGTCACTCGTTCACTTCACTCACCGTGTATGCCCCACGAGCGGTGGGAACCTTTATCCTACCCGTGTCAACCCACACATAGAGATTAGGAAACTCCTTGGACAAACCAATTAGGATGTAAATAATGCAAATATTTTCGTAAAATAAAGCATGCATTGCATCTAGGAGACCTTTAGGACCCTCCGAGGCCAATTGCTCATCCCTTAAGCCGTCTATCAAAACTCATCATCTTGACCTATCTAGGTTACCTAACCGTGACGTTAGACCCGTCTAGGTCTACCCATCATTGCGATCGATTTGGGTCTACCCTTCATCTCGACCCGCTTTGGTCAAACCCTATCACCTTTGACCTCTTAGGTCAACCTTACTGACCTTTGACCCCTTAGGTCAACCTTATCACCCTTTGACTCTTAGGTCTACCTTTGATCCCTTAAGTCAACCTTATCACCTTTGACCTCTTAGGTCTACCTTTGACCCCCTGAGTCAACCTTATCACCTTTGACCCCTTAGGTCAACCTTATCACCTTTGACCTCTTAGGTCTACCTTTGACCCCTTAGGTCAACCTTATCACCTTTAGCCTCTTAGGTCTACCTTTGACCCCTAAGGTCAACCTTATCACCTTTGACCTCTTAGGTCAACCTTGTCACCTTTGACCTCTTAGGTCTACCTTTGACCCCTTAGGTCAACCTTATCACCTTTGACCTCTTAGGTCAACCTTATCACCTTTGACCTCTTAGGTCAACCTTTTGGCTTCTTAGGTCTACCCTTGACCCCTTAGGTCAACCTTATCCGCGTTTGACCTCTTAGGTCAACCTTTGACCCCCTAGGTCAATCCAATCTCCTTCGACCTCTTAGGTCAACCCTTGACCTCCTCGGTCAATCTTATCCGCCTTTGACCTCTTAGGTCAACCCTTGGCCTCTTAGGTCAACCCTTATCCGCCTTTGACCTCTTAGGTCAACCTTTGATTCCATAGGTGAACCCAATTACCTTTGACCTTAACCCGCTTAGGTCAAACCGTCATCTTGACCCACCTTAGTCATTACTTGACCCACCGTTGTCCTGACCAACCTAGGTCAACCCGTCTCGACCCATCTAGGTCCACACACCATCCTTGACCCATCTAGGTCAACTTGTCCGTCTTAGGTTAAAACTACCCATTCACCCATCTAGGTCAATCCTTGACCCGCTTAGGTCGACTTACCTATCTTAGATCCATCTAGGTCAATCTCCAACCTCCCTTGGTCAACCAGCCCAAATATGCCAATCATTAACCCGCTTAGGTAGACTTATCTCCCTTTGACCCGTCTAGGTCAACCATCTAGGCCAACCAACCTACATTTGACCCACCTAGGGAAAACCACATCTGTCCCTCTGCGACCCGCTACCTTGATCCATTCACCATATAGGTCAATCCAACCCTTCTCATTTAGGACGATCTATCCTTCACCCATCTAGGTTAACCCACCATTATCGACGCGATCTTCCTTGACCAACGTCTCATCTTATTTAGGTTAAACCTTAAGTCAAACCTTAAGTCAAACCTTAACCAAATCACATAGGTCTTCCTCACCCATGCTTGACCAAGGATCGAATCATCTCCCTCTTTTTGACCCCTATGGTCAGCTCTCACCTCTTTTTAAAAAAGTCTAACTTGACTCGAACTATGGCGACCTGAGCCTCTTATTGTGTGGGACCTCTCCCTCATGGTAAGGGGAACGTAGGCAACTTTAGCCCGGTTAAACTTTCGAATTTTTGTCAAAAAAATGCATTTAAAAAATGTGGAGACCGACTCTTTTCCAAAAGTGATTTTATAACGATGCCTTGTCATTAATTATGAGTCTAACTAAAATGCAAAATGTTTAATGCTCCTCGAATCACTACCATAAGTCGCCTGCATGTCGTCAAAATACTTTGAGAAGGCCCTTGCCTGCGTGGCCGAAAGAATTGACTTCCAAGAGAAAAGGCACATAGAAGACTTGAAGATGGTCCTCGACATAAGGGACATACATCATACCGAATAATTGCACTTGGCGTTAGAAGCCCAAGGAAAGCGCTATAGGACGGAGATGGCCAAAGCACTCGAGGAACAAGAGGCCCATCATTCAAAGGAAAGACAAAGCATTTCCGAGAAGCTCAAAGAGCTAGCCACGATAATCCAAGGTGGTGTTTGGGATCAACGACAAGAGATCTCCGATCATGCTAGAAAAAATCTCTCATCAATTCACTTTAGATCACCTCAACACACCAAGGACGATGTAGACATTGATAAGGAGGATTCCCGCAGTGTCAACAAGGGGAGCAATGCAAAGAGGCATAGTCCTGACAACTCAAACCAACGCCGCCACGCGCCTAAGGAATGTGGTTGGATATCAGAATGAGCAAATTGGGGCTACCTCCTTTAAATCAATAAAAAAGGGTCATTCAGTCTTCGTAGGTTCTAGAGTGTCCTTAGTCAAAAGTCCACCTTGGACGATTTTTGTTTCTTTAGTAAAAGTCCACCCCGGACTAGTCAGTTTAAATAAAAGAGTCTTTATTTCTTTTCTCTCTAGACTTGAGACATAATCTTGCATAATCAATTCCATTGAAAATTGTCTTATTCACCATTTTCACTTGATTGCTATATCTTTATATGATGAATTAATCTTAATCTTAATCATTAATGATGACTCATTAAAAGGTAAATGGACCCGCAAACCATTCACATAAATAAGTAAACAACTAGTCTTAAGATAACAAATGCTTTGATCAATTGGGATGAACGAATCACTTTCTCTTCTCTCTACATTCTATCCCCATACACTCTCTATAGATTTGGATATGATTGCTATGACTAATCAACATATATCAGTTAGAGTAAAAGTGTTTGGGGATGCATATGGTATTTTCTCATTCGTGTATGCTAGTTGCGATCGTATTCCGCGACAGTCGTTGTGGGATGATCTTGTGCAGTTATCTAGTCAGTTTAATGAGCCGTGGTTGGTGGGTGGTGATTTTAACATCATTGCTGACCCGTCTGAGAAACTGGGAGGTAATGGGTGGGATTTTCCTAGTATCGATGACTTTTGTGGTTTTATGGTTAATGCCGGTGTTTCTGATGCGGGTTATGAGGGTAGTGTTTACACATGGTGTAATGGGTTCCCGATTTCTAGTAATATTTGGCAGCGTCTTGATCGTGTTTTGGTGAATGGGGCCTTTACTGCGCAGCATGGCAGTGTGACTGTCACTCATTTACCGAGGGATGTCTCGAATCATTCTCCATTACAGATTAAGTTTGTTGCGATTACCAAGCCTAAATGTCCGTTCAAATTTTATAAGATGTGGCTTGAGCATCCGGGTTTTCATGGTTTCGTGCGTGAGGTGTGGGGCCGAAATTGTTGGGGTACCCCTTTGTTTCGACTGCACAGAAAACTGCATGTTCTGCGGAAGGAATTGCGTAAATGGAACTGGGAAGTTTTTGGGAATATTTTTCGAAAGATAGATCAGTTACAGGATGACATCACCAGACTGGATTATTCTTTGCAGGTGAATGGGGATGATACGGTTTTGACAAGCAAAAGACTGAGGAGCTGGCTCAAGTGCGCAGGTGGGAGATCGACATGAGACAACAGCCGTCAAGGCAGTTATGGGTTCAGGATGGGGATCGCAATTCTGCGTTTTTCATGCTTCTATCAAGGAGCGAAGACGTCAAAATTCTTTGAAGTTGCAGTTGGCTGACGGATCCTGGTGTGATAATGAGAGCATTTTGGGTTAGTTGGGTGCAGTTTACTTTGAAGAGATTTTCAGTTCAGGGCCTCATGTGATTGATGACAGGCTTTTTCGGGACATTACAGCAGGTGTCACAGTTGAGGATAATCAGATGTTGACTGCAGTACCTGAGGAAAACGATATTTGGGATGCCATTAAATCTTTGAATGCTGACAGTGCTCCGGGTGTTGATGGCTTTACGGGTCATTTTTTCAGAGGTTGTTGGTCTACCATTAAGGCTGACGTGATTGCTGCTGTCAGATCATTTTATCATGAGGAGGAGCTTCCTAAGGGTTTGTCATCGAACGTGCTTGTGTTGATTCCCAAGGTGGACAAGCCAACAGGGTTTAAGGATTTAAGGCCGATTAGTCTTTCTACCTTTATGAATAAGGTAATATCTAAAATCCTGACCCTTCGTTTGGCTAGTGTTTTACCGAAAATTATATCACCTGAGAAGACAGGGTTCATTAAAAGTGGGGGTATTCAGGAAAATATAGCCTTGGCACATGAGATGGTTCATCGGATAGACCAGAAGGTTGTAGGGGGTAATGTTCTCTTTAAGCTTGATATGTCTAAAGCGTATGATCGCCTTGAGTGGGATTTTTTATTTCGGGCTCTGGAGACGTTTGGGTTTAATTCCAACTGTTGCAGCTTGATTTCGAGATTAGTGCGGGGTAATTGGTATTCTATTCGGATGGGGGGAGTATCCCACGGTTATTTCGGCTCGTCTCGGGGGGTCAAACAGGGTGATCCTCTATCTCCGCTGTTGTTTATAATTACACAAGAAATTCTATCCCGGGCTCTTCGCAAAGCAGTTCAAGACAATGTTTTTCGACCGTATGAGCATGGCAGGGGGATTTTCATTTGACTCATATGCTGTATGCAGACGCTATGTTGATACGCATAGTGAGGATCGTCCGGTCTTAACTCTTTCAAAAACTAGTATCTTTGAGACGGCGGCATGGTGGGAACATATCCGGGTCCGCAGTCCTTTGGTGGAATGGGGTGCTAAGATTTGGCATCCTAACATCCCAACAAAGGTCAGTGGTTTTTGGTGGAGGGTTATGCATGATGGTTTACCGGTTGATGCAAAATTGGAGGCTCGAGGTTTAATCTTCCCTCTCGATGTGTATGTTGTCCGGGTAGAGGTAATAGAGAAACTTTAAATCATCTACTGCTGCAATCGGAAATGGCACAATCAGTTTGGCGGCATTGGGAGGGATTCTTCCCTTTGCCTTTCTTTTACAATGACTTGCAGCAGTTGTGGGATGTTTGGTGTGGAGGACAGTCGAAGCGCAGACAAATGGGCTTAGTGCGCATGGGTATAATGATGCTTTCTTGTTGGGAGATATGGAAAGCTAGATGCAAATCTGTTTTTGATGGGGTTCTTATAGATAGTGCGAAGATAGTTGATGGGTCAAGAATTCTTTGACTGAGATGTTCTCTTTTTTAGTCCCGAAAGGGGGCCCTAGGAGGGAGGATCGTGTCATTTTGGAGAGGCTTGGTCTCAAGATTGATGCGCATAAGATTCTTCCAAAAAGGTACTTGAGATGGGAACCGGCCAAGTCCCATTTTTATACTCTCAATACGGATGGATCGGCGATTAATGGTGTCTGCAATGGAGGGGGTATGGTTCGAGACTATAGGGGAGCTATGGTTTTTGCTTTCTGTCGGCATTATGGCATGGGCACAAACATGCAAGCTGAGATCTTTGCTCTTCGCGATGGTCTGAACATGTGTCGGGATTGGGGATTGCAATCAGTAATGGTTTTCTATGATTCTTTAGTGGCCATCAATATTCTAAAAGGTAAATTCCAATGTCCATGGCATTATACTTATGAGATTCGACAGTGCGCTTCATTGGTAAGAGACTATGGGTTAGAACATGTTCTTCGGGAAGCTAATAGAGTGGCCGACAGACTTCCAACGGAGGGTCATGTTCATGGAATGAACGGGTTTATAACACTCCACAGGATCTTCCTAGAAGGGTGTTGGAGGCTTTGAGATTCGATGATGGAGGTTATCATGTGGAAAGAAGGTAATAATTGGTTTTTGATGGCCTTTTGTGTGTTTTTTGCCATTGGGCACTGTTGGGCTTGTCTGTTGGGCTGTTTTGGGAATGGATTTGGGCTCTTCTTGTGGACTCTTGGGCTATGCATATGAAGATTGGGTTGATGACTTTGAAGACTTGGGCCACAAATGGCAATGTTAGGGTCATTTTATGGTTTAATTTTTTTAGGACTTTATTTTTTAGATGGTCTTACCTCTTGAGGCTTGTTCTTATTTTTTGGATTTCGAGGTCCGGCTCCATATCCGGCAATAAGTCGGGTGGTTGTCCCCCTCTTGTATTATAATTTAATTTTTATTAATAAAATCCTCCCAGGTGCCGCCCTGGTTTCCAAAATAACAATAAAAATACTATTAGGTACCTATTGTACTCGAGCAAAGTCTTTGAGACTCAATTCCTGTCCTAACCGCCAACATGGTCACATCTCCAAACCCATTTCCTGCACCTATGGCTTGCACCTAGCCTAAACTCTCAAAACCTTAGGATCCAGACCCGCCATGCCCACTCTAAACCCTTAACTTGTTAGATACTAGGGTCATCCAATCCTAACCCATAGCTCCTAGGCCGACCTCAAAATGCCACCCTTTAGGACAAAAGACTCACCCGCTGCAAAACCTTATGTCCCAAGGCTACCCTGTCTAGCCTTCGAAAGCACCTAACATTCCATCAGGCCCCAGTCTCTTTAGCACATGTCTGAGTCTTACCCTAGCTAAACCCTAGCACTCTAGCCTAGGTCTAACCTATCGATCCTACCCAGCCATGAGGTATCAAGGTCACCTACCCCAAACCATAACACTCTTAGACCTTAAACTTGCCTAGTCTTAACCAAGACCAACCTTCACACACTTCCGGTCTCCAAACCCTAGCCTCAAGCCTAGGAAGTCGCATTCTCTCCAAACCCTAGCCTCAAGCCTAGGAAACCGCATCCTTATCAAACCCTAGCCATGAGCCTAGGAAGTCACATTCTCTCCAAACCCTAGACTCAAGCCTAGGAAGTCACATCCTCTCCAAACCCTAGCTTCAAGCCTAGGAAGTCGCATTCTCTCTAAACCCTAGCTTCAAGCCTAGGAAGTCGCATTCTCTCTAAACCCTAGCCTCAATACTAGGCATTCATATCATTCTCTCCAAACCCTAGCCTCGAGCCTAGGTAGTCATATTCGCTTCAAACCCTAGCCTCAAGCCTAGGTAGTCATATTCGCTCCAAACCCTGGCCACGGGCCTAGTTAGTCCCATTCTCTCCAACCCCTAGCCTTGTAGATACCCCGGGGAACCACGGCTTGGCTAGAGCGGTGAATTAACCTAGAATGTCTACTTGATTTTAAGAGTCGCCACCCGCGTTTTAGAGGAACGCGAGAAAACCTAAGAAAATAGCCTTTTTTTATTGATTACGAAACCAAAGATTCTTGAGATGAGGGGTTCGGGGGTTAGGTGACGGAGTGGGAAGTACTTAAACACCCACTCCGCCCCGCTTACGCGGGTCTTGCTACTTTTGGTGTTCTAATACTAAAAAGAAAAGTCCTTCAATTATTAATGTAAGAAGTGCTAACAATTACAATGGAAAGAAAGGGGAAAATTAAAAGGAAATAAAAGAGAATTGTTTTTATTTATTAATTTATGCTAAAAGATTACATGTAACAATTATTCCAAACAATTACATGAAGAAATGAAATGAAAATTAAAGTGGAATTGGAATGTTGGGATGTAACCTTGGCCAAACTTCAATAGTGAAGTGGCCTTTTGGTTGTATCCCTTTTTATGGAGATTGCATACACATTAAAGATGAAGAGTGTAATAAAAAGATTTTAACAAGGAGAGAAAATAAAGATGAGATTAAAATTTTATAATAGAATGAACATTGTACCTTGTGCTTGAATGGGGAAGAACCAAATTGTCTATAGTGACCACTCTTTGAAAATGGATTTTATGTGTTTTAAAGTGTTTTTTGATTCAAGAATTCTTCCTTCTTTCCATGGTGGAATGAAGAGGTATTTATAAGTGTTAGGAAAGTGTTTTTGGTCACAAAGATGGCCCTTCCCCGGATCAAGCCAAGGCATAATGGCCTTGGGGGTTACAAATCAGAAAAGGAGGGAAATTTGGCCAAATCTGAGATTCTGAAAGCGGGAAGCGCGCGCTTCCCGCCCCCCCTATGGGAGGAGAACGCCTCCCACAAAGGAGGGCAAAGGCGTGCGCATCCCAGCCTCAGAAAATTCATATTTTAGCCCAAATGTTAACCCCGTTATGCAGTTAAGCCCCAAAACTAACGAAATTAGTCCAAAAACTTAACGAACATCATAAAAGTCAACGAAAATAAATGAACAAAGACTCAAGGTTGACTTTTCCACTTAGTCAAATCCAAGACTAACGGAGTAAGTCAGGAACTTAACGGAAAGTAACAAAAGTTAACGAAAAGTAACAAAACTTAACAGAAAAGAGGAAGACAAAGAATGTGTATGCAATCAGGACATGAGAGGTCCAAGGCGAGGTGTCTACAGAGCCACTCAGCGATGTGGATTGTGAAGCAAAACGCGTCGACGAAAGAAAGACAACCGCCGAGGACATCGACAAGAGAAAACAAAGACTCAATAAAACATGAATTTGAATTTTGCGAAGGATAGGGGTGCGCTCCCTGTGTGAGCGGATTTATTGATATAGAAAGGATATGGCGAGATCCGTTTTGCTGAAGCGGGATCCGTTTGCTGAAGCGGGATCCGTTTGCTGAAGCGGGATCCGTTTGCTGATGCGGGATCCGTTTGCTGAAGCGGGATCCGTCGGGATCCGTTTGCTGAAGCGGGATTCGTTTGCTGAATGCGGGATCCGTTTGCTGATGCGGGATCCGTTTGCTGAGGCGGGATCCGTTTGCTGGAGGCGGGATCCGTTTGCTGAGGCGGGATCCGTTTGCTGAGGCGGGATCCGTTTGCTGGAGGCGGGATCCGTTTGCTGATGCGGGATCCGTTTGCTGAGGCGGGATCCGTTTGCTGGAGGCGGGATCCGTTTGCTGAGGCGGGATCCGTTTGCTGATGCGGGATCCGTTTGCTGGAGGCGGGATCCGTTTGCTGAGGCGGGATCCGTTTGCTGAGGCGGGATCTGTTTACTGATGCGGGATCCGTTTGCTGAAGCGGGATCCGTTTGCTAAGGCGGGATCCGTTTGCTGATGCGGGATCTGTCTTGTTGATGGCGGGATCTGAGGCTCCATCTGCCTATATGTGATATTGTTGTGTTGCTTGATGGAAAGGTGGTGATTTTGTGGCTCACCATGGACCGAGTTTTTGTCATTGAACTGTAATTGTTTGACTCTGTAGGATGCAGGCGTAGTTGACGGCGGATCACTTTCTGCTGGGGATTAAGTGCCTTGAGTTGTAGATGTTGTTGACCTTGTGGTGGTACCTGTTAAGTGTGTGCTTTGCAGGTATATGTGCTTGTGACATGTATGGGATGTGAAATGGCAGTTATGAGGGAATTTGTGCTTGTGGTGTGATGTGATTTGAAAGCAGTTTGTATGAGAGAGAAGTAAAGTGATTCTGTGTGTGAAGTGATTTTTTAAAGCAGAGATTGCTTGAGATGAATGATGTTCATACCTTCACTTACCATTGCCGTTGGATGGATTTGTGATGTTGCGGTAGATGCTTTGGCGGAGAGTGTCGCTGCCTTTGATGATTAGTTCGATTTTTGATGGAGTGTCGGTGAGATGGTATTCTGGGTGATGGGTTGGTCGTGCCAAAAGGCTGCCTACGTATCCCTTTAAGAGAATCAGACCAGCGTAGTTCAAGGATGATGGAGAATGCTGGGGGAGAATGCTAGGAGCAAAGCAAAAAGGAAACACGTAATTTTGCGCAAGAAAGGGGACAAGGAAAAAAAGAAAAAGAAAATTCTTTTTGTATTTTTGTAGGAATAGAATATGTACACATGTGGGAAAAAGACTTTTTTTTTTTTTTAGTTCGTGGGTGAACCATTTTGACCATTGTGTGTTTGTAAAGCCAATCCAAGATCAAGTTATGTTCGATCGAAGTCCGGATTGCCTCGCTTGAATGTTGTCGCCGCGGTGTCCAACGAAAATTGATGTCTAGCCCCAAGAGATTTGTCGTTTATGGGGCTTCAAAAGGACTATTGATGCCGAGATGCCAATGGGTTGCTGACTGTAAAGCCCCTCGAATGTTGAACTTTGAGTGGCTTATGAAGCCCCAAGATGAATCAACTCTTAGCCCATTCAAATAAACTGTCTTTTGTTGTTGACGTGGGCAAGCCTCAAGAGAAGATCATTGATACCAAGCTTTGAGAGATTGCTAAGCCCCAAATGTCATGGGCTTATCAAGTTTGTAGATGGCGGGATGTGGAGACCTTTCGGTGTGAAGCCTCAAAATTTCTTGGAATCGGCTTAGCATTATGTTGGGAGCGGATGGCGCTATTGGGAAGAACTCTTGAAGGTGATCTCCTTCTTTCTCTTGCTTGGAGATGGATGGCCCTTTTTGTGGTTGATACCCAAATGGCGGAAGGTCCATGTTGAAAATGTAGTACGGTCTTCGGGAGACGTCTCGTGGGAGATGGTGATGTTGTTGCAGATGATAAGGTCTTAGTGTGATAAAGTCTCGAACGGTATGTTTGCTTGAGTCTTCTTGAGTTGAACCGACGGCGGATCTTCGGATGCAGTCTGTGCTTTTGATCTTGGAGAAGGGGGTGCTGTATTGTAGAAACATTGGGATTGGCCGTAACTCTGCTTATAGAGTTAACATATTGGCATTGCCCGCTATAACTCAGCCGGGTGAGTCTAGCATATTGAGTCCTTTTCCTTTTCTCTAAGACTTCCTTCATAATCTCGCTGTGAGTTCTAACAAGAATCATCAAATTCATTCATATCATCGGAGCCTTCATTTAAAACCAAGAGGCCTTTTGACTGGAAGTGTTGAGGGACCATTGAAGTTTGATCCCTTTCATGGATCCATAAGACTACTCCCAAATTGCATTGCTCGGGTACCACTGCCCAAAAGCTTGTTAATTGCGAAGCCCCAATATTGCCCTTTGTTTGTATCACTGTAATGCCGTAGCCCAAAAGATTGTAGATTGCGAAGCCCCTTGAGACCTTTTGGTATAAAGCTTCAAATGTTGCTGGGGATATTGAAGTGGATTGCTTCTTGCCGAGGGAGCCTTTAAGAGTTGACCGTAGCCCCTAGAGTGCCATCATTGATTGCGAGAAAGGTCCATCCTTGATTGGGGGAACGAGCACGGGCACACATGACAAGAGGGATTTTTGACATCCCTTTTGAGAGACTTTGAGGATAGTCTCACACATCTTTCTCGAGCATAGCCCCTAGGGCTTATTGATTGTCAAATGAAGCAAAAGAAGCCCTTGTTCTTGAGTCACATAGCCCCTAGGGCGTCACCATTTATTGAGCAAAGCAAGAGTGACTCATCCTCGTGCGAGGGAACAAACATGAGAGGACATGGCAAGAGCTACTCCCTTTCTTGGGAGCCTTTCGGCGTACTTTTGAAGCACATACTTGAAGAAGCTTTGAAAACTGAGACACATGTTGCTATTTGCTGCCCAAGCCAATTGACTAGCTAGGGATTATTTGTGCAACCTCGTGCCCTTTTATGATGGGCTCGTTCTCGGATGGGTCTTGGTTACCACGGGTCTTCTTTTCATGATCCCCAAAAATGCACACTGCTGGAGAATGATGCCAATAACCTAAGACAACCTTTGATGGTGCCATATCTTGTCGAGCCTTTTGCAATCCCAAAGTTCACTCGGTGGGGATTGACTTGCTGAGGAGACCCAATGTAGAACTTGTGCAGTTGTCTTCCTTAGAGGCCGGAGATCTCCATTTCTCTTTCCCTTCTCTCTCTCACTCTCTCATTTTTTTTATGACGCGCCCTGTTTTTTGCCTAGACCGCCCTTTCGGGTTTTCAATCTAGCGGGCATCTCTTTTGCGTCTTTTTTTTTTTTTTGACTCGATTAATGAGGAAGTGTGCATTGACTCTGGCTGAGGAGATAAGACATGTGATTTTGCGGTGAAGACCTCTTGTCACTAAAGATGAGTGACATTGACTCGACTTGGGAAGTGTCCCTAGTATTGACTTCATGTATGTATATTTTTTGAATGACTCACGAAGGCAAGTAAGTCATTAAGAGAGAAGAGAAAGAAAGCCCCAGTTTGATTGAAAGAAACTGGGAGTATCGTAAAAAGAAGAGAAACCCCTAGACTCGACAAGGAACGGAAAGTGATTCCAAATCTAAGAAAGTTGTTCAATCTTTTGGTGATTAATTCATTGACAAATGAATCGTACAAAGATGTCATGACAAGTTCGAGAGGAAGGCCGATCACCATAACACGCTAGGGCTAAACATATCTTCTTTCTTGCATGAGATCGGACCCGAAGGTTGACTACGTTCCTCCAGTGTAGAGGCTCAGGTCACCGTAGTTCTTGTGGATGCTCCATTCGTCGAGATGGTTGTTGCTTCGTCCTTCATTGGTGGAATGACGTTGATCTTGTACTTCTTTGATTGAGGGGGATTTTTTTTTTTTTTTTTTTTTTGTGCTCTAACTTTTGCCTAGGTTGATTTGAGGATTTCAACCTAGCGAGTTTTTTTTTTTTTTTTTTTTTTTTTTTAAAAAAAAAATCCCCTTTTTGAAAACTTTGCTTGATTTCTCCATGGTTGTTGCTCCTTGATGTCTTGGCTTTTTCTTCGTTGTTGATGTCGTCGTCGATGTTTAGCCTCTAGGCATTCAAGTGATAGCCTTCATTCTAAAACATGTTTAGACATTTTTTTCATCATTTTGCCAAGAATTAAATTGAACAACTTGGAGGAGTGTATGAGGACAAGAATGACTTTTATTTTATAATAAGACTCAACATTGAACATGGGACGAGAGAAAACTTTAATGCACACTAAAGAGGACTTTCGACTCTTTTTTTTTTATTCCTATTTCTAGGTAGAGAAAGAGAAACGGAGATTGCTGTCGTCATCCCCATTGTCGTTGTAGTGGCATGATCTCTTGTTAAAGCCCATTTCAAATCTAAGCCTCTTCCTTGATGAGTTCTTGCTCTTCACCCATGGTAAATTCCCCATTGTCGATCAAATCTTGGATGACGTTGCGGATGGAGAAGCAATCCTCGGTGAGGTGACCGCTGCATTGGTGATAGTCACACCACTTGTGGTGGGCATGGTTGCGACGCAATGGTTGTGGTTTCTTGTACCCTTGGAGAGGATAAACTTGTCCCTTGGTTTTGAGAGCTTCGTAGGCCTCGGTGATGGTCATGCCATTGAGAGGGGTATAGACACGGTCGTTGGTGGCACCTTTGTGACTTTTGAGGGATGAGCCACTTGAGCGTGCTTTACCATGGACCTTTGCCTTGCTGTCGGTGAGCTCTTGCAAACGAGCCTTAAGTTCGGACACTTCTTCCTTGTGAATTTTCCTCTCGAGATCAAGACGGTCTTGCCACAAATCATCCTTGCGGCGGGAATCCTCGACAAGTCTATTCATTTGTTCCCCGATGGCCCTTATTATGTTGAAGAGCCTTTCGTTGGACACGGAGATGTTCTCACCATTGTTGTTGTTGCTGTTGGAAGCCATTGGACCTATTGAGAGAACACGGTAGATCTTAGGTTGGCCCCACAAACATATTTTGAGTAAAATAATTAACCCACGAACAAAGAAAAAAGACTCAACCACTTTGGGGACGGATTTTTTTTATTTTCGTCCAAAATAACCACTTTGGGGACGGAGTTTTATTTTGTCCCATAACAACCATTTGTTTCTTTTGGAAACGGCATGTATGATTTGATGACATTAGTTTAGGGAAATCTCGGTACATGAAAACCGACTTGGTCACGGAGTGTTAGACCCTAACTAGAATTGTGTGGTTTGTGCTCGGCTTAAATATGAGGCTTAAAGGTCACCCCCGGCATGTAGTCGTGAACTACGCCACGGGCTGAGGTTTACCACTTCGGAAGAGTCAAGGTCGGGTGGAGCTTGAAACTTCCTAGGACGGGCCTCGACGGGTTTGGGGTTAGACTTGTGCGACTCGATAGTGAGCAGTTGATAAGAATTGTGCGCGTAGTGTGAAGTCTAACAAGTGACAAAATATTTTTTTTAAGGAAATAAAAAAAACAAATAAGCACGTAATTTACAACTTTTGAATCACCCGTGTGACCGATAGAAATGAATAAACAAAAGTAAAAGGGCGTGTATGCAGGCCCGGTGCCCACACACTGTCAAAAATGCCAATTCTGTTCACTGTTCTGTTATGGAAAATGGCCCAGAAGCGCGCGACTCAGGGCAGTTACGTGGGAAGCGCGCGCATTGCGCCATGAATGAGGGAGGCGCGCGCATCTGGGGCTGTCAGAATGTTAGAAGAAACCGCGGACTCAGGGGATTGCCCTGGTCCCAAATTATGTAACTTTCCACTGCAGAAACTTGTTAGCATAGAAATATGAAATTTGAAGGACAAGATGGAAGGTGGGCGATTCTGGTAATAAAGGTAGGACGCGCGCGCTTTAGGCCAAGAAGGCCGGAGGCACGCGCTTCCTACCCTTTTTACCAGAATACCCAGAAAACAGATATAAGAACACCAAAAGCAGAAAATGCAAGTTTAACCCTCTATGTCCCCAGCGGAGTCGCCACTGTAGATACCCCGGGGAACCACGGCTTGGCTAGAGCGGTGAATAACCTAGGATGTCTATTTGATTTTAAGAGTCGCCACCCGCGTTTTAGAGGAACGTGAGAAAACATAAGAAAATAGCCTTTTTTTATTGATTACAAAACCAAAGATTCTTGAGATGAGGGGTTCGGAAGTTAGGTGACGGAGTGGGAAGTACTTAAACACCCACTCCGCCCCGCTTACGCGGGTCTTGCTACTTTTGGTGTTCTAATACTAAAAAGAAAAGTCCTTCAATTATTAATGTAAGAAATGCTAACAATTACAATGGAAAGAAAGGGAAAATTAAAGGAAATAAAAGAGAATTGTTTTTATTTATTAATTTATCCTAAAAGATTACATGTAAAAATTATTCCAAACAATTACATGAAGAAATGAAATGAAAATTAAAGTGGAATTTGGAATGTTGGGATGTAACCTTGGCCAAACTTCAATAGTGAAGTGGCCTTTTGGTTGTATCCCTTTTTATGGAGATTGCATACACATTAAAGATGAAGAGTGTAATAAAAAGATTTTAACAAGTAGAGAAAATAAAGATGAGATTAAAATTTTATAAGAGAATGAACATTGTACCTTGTGCTTGAATGGGGAAGAACCAAATTGTCTATAGTGACCACTCTTTGAAAATGGATTTTATGTGTTTTAAAGTGTTTTTTGATTCAAGAATTCTTCCTCCTTTCCATGGTGGAATGAAGAGGTATTTATAAGTGTTAGGGAAGTGTTTTTGGTCACAAAGATGGCCCTTCCCCGGATCAAGCCAAGGCATAATGGCCTTGGGGGTTACAAATCAGAAAAGGAGGGAAATTTGGCCAAATCTGAGATTCTGGAAGCGGGAAGCGTGCGCTTCCCACCCGCTCTATGGGAGGAGCACGCCTACCACAAAGGAGGGAAAAGGCATGCGCATCCCAGCCTCAGAAAATTCATATTTTAGCCCAAATGTTAACCCCGTTATGAAGTTAAGCCCCAAAACTAACGGAATTAGTCCAAAAACTTAACGAACATCACGAAAGTCAACGAAAATAAATGAAACAAAGACTCAAGGTTGACTTTGCCACTTAGTCAAATCCAAGACTAACGGAGTAAGTGAAGAACTTAACGAAAAGTAATGAAAGTTAACGAAAAGTAACAAAACTTAACAGAAAAGAGGAAGACAAAGAATGTGTATGCAATCAGGACATGAGAGGTCCAAGGCGGGCTGTCTACAAGCCTGAAGCCTAAGAAGTCACATTTGCTCCAAACCCTAGACTCAAGCCTAGGTAGTCACATTTTCTCCAAACCCTAGTCTCAAGCCTAGAAGTCGCATTCTCTCCAAACCCTAGCCTCAAGACTAGGAAGTCAAATTCTCTCTAAACCCTAGCCTCAAGCCTAGGTTGTCATATCATTCGCTTCAAACCCTAGCCTCAAGCCTAAGTAGTCATATTCGCTCTAAACCCTAGCCCCGAGCCTAGGTAGTTACATTCTCTCCAAACCCTAGCCTCAAGCCTAAGAAGTTTCGTTCTCTCCAAACCCTAGCCCCGAGCCTAGGAAGTCACATTCTCTCTAAACCCTAGCCTCAAGCCTAGGTAGTCATATCATTCTCTCCAAACCCTAGCCTCAATCCTAGGCAGTTATATTCCCCCCAAACCCTAGGATCAAGCCTAAGTAGTTATATCCTTCCAAACCCTAGCCTAAAGCCTAGGAAGTTACATCCTTCTTAAACCCTAGCCTTGATCCTAGGTAGCTACATCCTTCCTAAACCCTAGCCTTGATCCTAGGTAGTCACATTCCCTCGAAACCCTAGCCTTAAGCCTAGGAAGCTTCTAAAGCCCCATATACAACATCCTTTCCAAATTCTCGAAACCATAGTCTCAAAATCTAGGAAATTTCCAATCTCAACCCCCCATATTATTGAACCCTAGTCTTATGCCTAGGATACGATGCCCCTTCCAAAACTTAATCAACCCTAGCGTCGAGCCTAGGATTTAATATTCCCTTCAAACCCTAGTTCTAGACCTAGGAAATTCCTACACCTTAGTCTCATAATATAGGAAGCTTACAATCCCTAGTCTTAAACCCTAGTCTAAAGCCTAGGTTGGAACGTTCATTTCCAAGCCATAGTCACCAATCCCAGAAAATGGTGAACCCTAGCATCAATCTTAGTGAACCTTCAACAAAATCAAATCTCTAAGCATGAACCTAGCAAGCTACACTCTTCCCAACAATCCCTAGTCTCAATCCTATGAGGACACAACCTTTCTAACTCTAAGCCCTAGCCTCGAAGCCTAGGATATTTCTAAACCCTAGTTGTTGGGTATGAATATTAAACCACTCCTATTACATAGATTTGATTGATCCCATAACCTTAGTTTACTTTTTGTGGACTTTAGGCTTTATTGTAAGAAGTTTTATAACTTCATTAGTTTAGTCCATTTTTAGTTTAGCTAGGCTTAGAAGATCAGCCCCTCAAATTTTGAAGAATATTGCTGCTGTTGATTTTTCTGAAATTGGCCAAGTCTGCCTACCTCAACCTAGTGACCGCACTAGTGACCGCACTAGCGACCGCACAACATCTTCGACCACAGATCTTGGCGACCGCATCAAGACCAAGTAAAGACAAACTTGATTTAAACGTTGCAAATTCAAATTTGAATTTGGTCGTACAAGATAGTACATCTGGACCACTAACTTCTGCAACTACAAGACAAAGATGTGAGCTCCAATCAGAATGCTCCAGCTCATCATCTTCTAACAGCTATCTCTCTCACCCAAGGCTATAAATAGCCCTTACTTTCTTCATTGAAAGTGTGCTGAGATTCAAAGAGAGAAATTGCTGTTGAAATACTTGGTGATTGAAGATCATACTCAAGATTTCTAGAATCATTTGAATCTTCAAGCCTTCGCCTTCAAATCTTCAAAGATCCCCAGCAACCTTCAAGCAAATCAAATCTCAAGCCCAGCAACACATAAAGATTCATTAGGCTCTTAATCATATAGATTATATAGAGCTCTTGATTCTTACACACACACACCCCGATTGATCAATCACATAGATTGCATCATTAGGGATACACTGGTCTAAGTCTAGGATTTGTTCTTCATAGAAAGTAGGTGTTGATTCAATACTTCATCTTTGTAATTTGTACTCAAGAAGAATCAATATATCCTCCATTCAAAATCCAAGACTGACCTTCTTGGTAAAGGACGTAGATCTTTTAACAGATCGAACCTTTCCAAATCATTGTGTCATTTACTTCTACAAATTTACTTTCTGGAATTGTTTTATTGTTCATATTAATTTTGTTTGTCGTTTAGTGTGTTGATCTTTACAGACATTCAAACTTCTGTGAATTGTGTTTGTTGCTTGCCTATTGCTTTAGTTACTACTTCTGACAACTTATCTTTTGCCAAAACTCTTAAACACAAACCTTCATTTTCAACCTACCTTGTCAGTAACCTTGCTTACCGCAAATCGCCGACCGCAAGGTTACCTACCGCAATATCGCTGACCGCAGCAATTTCCTACCGCAAATAGAACCTCTCAATTTACTCTATCTTTGCCGACCGCAATATTGCCTACCGCAATATTGCTGACCGCACTATTTGCTTACCTAATCGTTTTAACTTTAAAACCAACTCTACCTCGTTTTTATCGAAAACTTCCGCTGTGCATTTTACTTTGAACTAGTGGTTTTTACTTGACCATAAAACTCAATAGTAAGCATAAGGTTGAATTTAGAGAAAGGGTTGATAATTTTAATAGGCTATTCACCCCCCCTCTAGCCTCTTTTCATACCCCTGTTGTGTCTTTGGGACCAACAAGTGGTATCAGAGCAAACACCTTTATAAAACTTTTGTTTTTCAAGCTTAACAGCTTGGGTGCCGATTCAAAATGGCAAGTCAGAAAACTATGGCAACGGTTAACTTCACTTACGTTCCAGCGTTCGACGAAGATAACTTTGACGTTTGGAAGCACAACATTTTAACTCATTTCTACTCCATGGACGAGGAACTCGGCGATTGTCTTACCATTGGACCATACTTCCCAATGAAAGCAAATCCGAATCCAGAAACCAATGCAGACACACCGTCGATCAAGAAACCAAAAGCTGAATGGACAGATGAAAAGAAAAGACTGGTTGGAATGGATGTGAAAGCAAAGAGCATACTCCTAAGTACCTTGAGTACAACTCAGCGTCGACAAATCATGGAATATGCTACCGTAAAAGAACTTTGGGATGCAATTGAAGATTACATCGAAGGAGATCAAGCTTGCAAAGAAAGCAAAAAGTTTGCAATTCAAAGAAGATTCAACAACTTTGCCAAAATCCCCGGTGAATCACTCAGAGCCACGTATGATCGTTATTGTGAGATCGTGAGTACTTACACCGCACTTGGGAAGAAGTTTACCAAGAAAGAAATCAATGTTAATTTTCTAGCCGCTCTTGGTTCTCAATATCTTCATAAAGGAAACACTCTTGAAGATACCAAGTTACTAGATGCTATGTCACTCAGAAGCCTCTATGCCAACCTCAAGGTTTTTGATATCAAGCTCCACAACATTGAAGAAATGGAAGGAAAAACAAAGAACTTGTCGTTGGTCACTAAAAAGGAAGAAATGGTCGAAGAAGAAGATCCAAAAATCTCCACGTCTGAATTACTAGATATGGACGATGATGACTTTGCTATGTTCGTGAAAAGATTTCAAAAGTTCAGAAAATCAGCAAGGCCCGGATCATCAATCAAAGCTCCAGCAAGGTTCTCAAGGAGCAGCTCAACAAATAAGAAAGAGTACTCCAACTTCTCCAAGAAGAAAGAGGATCTCGTTTGTTTTAATTGTAGGAAACCCGGTCATTTCGCATTAGAATGTCCAATTCCCAAATTCGAGTACATGAAGAAGAAAATCAACTTCACTCCTAGATACTCAAAGCAAAAGGGAATGGTCGCTGAAGAGGACTCTGCCACAAAAAAGTTAGCTACCTGGATAGAGTCAGATTCTGATGAAAGCAACGAGGATTCTGAAGAAGGTCACATTTGTTTGGTTGTTCATTCCGATGATGAGGATGATAATGAAAATCGTCGCTCACCGAATGCAAAACCTAAACGGATAAGCTATACGGCTGATGAACTTGCTGAAAAGGGATTCCTAACTCCAGTTCAAAGGAATGGCGATCTTCTATTTTCTAGATGTGATGTAAGTGCAGCAAAGAAGGCTCAATACAATCCCAAGGTGAAGGAAGTTCTGCTTACCACTCCACAAGTCAAGTTTGACATTTCTCCCGACAAACAAGAAAAGATGTTTATGAAAGCTGAACAGGTAATTAGTAAGTTTTCTGGCATGAAGGAAGCTTTAGCACTTTCAACTGAAGAGATTTCCCAGCTTAAGACGGAGAAAACTCTACTAAGATCTGAACTCACCCTCCTTAAGGAGCAGATCAAGAGCATGACTCCTCTTA
Source organism: Campanula takesimana (assembly GCA_026119855.1). Taxonomy (NCBI): domain Eukaryota; kingdom Viridiplantae; phylum Streptophyta; class Magnoliopsida; order Asterales; family Campanulaceae; genus Campanula; species Campanula takesimana. Next base: position 153,954 of record JAOWBW010001037.1, on the reverse strand, counting down.
CTGATCGAAACCGTTTCTTAGAAGAACAAAATGTCATATTCAAAGTTAAAAACGATGAATTGGTTGCTGAGATAAATGACCTTAAACGGATCACTAATGAGTGGACCAATTCTCGTGTCACTATGGAACAAATACTAGAATCCCAAAAGTCTAGTGGTGATAAAGAAGGCTTGGGATTCTAAACTAGTGACAACTTTAAATGTGCATCTTGTTGTGAAAGAGATGAGATATTTACCAAGCAAACTTTGGAAGAGTCTAAGGCTAAACATCATGTTTCAAAGGGTGTAGGATAAGAACCAAAGAAGAAACTAGTGTTCAATTATGTCTACCCTAAGAAACAAACGGGCAAGGCAAAGTTGAAAGGTATTGCCATGGATGAACCTGCTGCTGCGGCAAGCACCAGCAAGGTCGATGAGTTTCCTTACCTCACCTACTTGCCGTGAGGTCAAGCGACCGCACCAAGGAAATCGACGACCGCAAGGAAATCGATGACCTCTGGTAGTGGCAAGGCGGCAAAGTTCAAGAGGATGAATTTTGTAAGGGCGACTTCATCCATACCAGTAAATGATGTTGTGCTGAAGACTTCGACGAAAATCGTTAACCCTCAATTGGGTGGCTTCCACCATTATTCTGTATGTGATGATTATGGTCACAAGGCTGCTGAATGTCTTTTAAGATTCACACCAAATCCCAGAAGGTTTAAACCACTTTCTGTGAGGCAAGTGTGGGTTGTCAAAAGCTGCTAATCTTTAGGACCCAAAATAATAAAGGGGACCTCGATCTTAAATGTTTATTTTGTAGGTCCTCTGCCTCATGGCTGGTCACTCCAATGACGTTACAAGTTTATGGTATCTAGACAGTGGATGCTCAAGGCATATGACTGGAGATATCAATCTATTGGAAAGTGCCCGTAATGAAAAAGGTCCAGCAGTTACTTTTGGCGACAACAGCAAAGGAAAAACCATCGGTTATGGAGTCATCAGAAAAGGAAAAATAACAATCTAAGATGTTTCTCTAGTTACCGGTCTAAAACACAATCTTCTCTCAATCTCACAATTATGCGACAAAGGATTACAATGCCACTTCACTTCAACTCATTGTCTTATCAAGGATGGCAACTCCGGCGTCACTTTGCTAAAAGGGATTCGTAAGAAAAATGTTTACATAGTTGATTTCAATTCTACTTGTATTTCTTCTAATCTCTGTTTTGTAGCAAAGAATGCTAGTGAAAATAGTTGGCTTTGGCATAAACGACTAAGTCACTTGAACTTAAAGTATCTCTCCAAGATTGGTAGAGAAAATCTAGTTCGCGGTCTACCCAAGGTAGCTGATCACCACGATGAAAAGTTCTCAGCATGTCAACTAGGCAAACAACCAAAATCGTCTTTCTCAAGCAAGACGACTCCATCAACTTCAAGATGTTTGCAGCTACTACATATGGATTTATTTGGACCTGTCACTACCGCAAGTATCGGAGGCAACAGATATACATTAGTTGTGGTAGACGATTATTCAAGATATACGTGGGTCGAAATGATGATCTCCAAAGACGATTGTTATGACATTTTAACCGCACTCTTTAGACAGCTCCAAACCCAGAAAGAAGACGACCTAGTCAGTGTTCGATCCGACAATGGAACAGAATTAAAAAACAACGGCGTCGCTCAATACTGTGACGACCACGGTATCGACCATAACTTTTCAGCTGCTGGAGTTCCACAATAAAATGGTGTTGTGGAAAGAAAGAACAGAACGTTAATAGAGGCAGGAAAAATGATGCTTACTGAATCGAAGCTACCTCAATATTTTTGGGCTGAAGCCGTCAACACAGCTTACTTCACTCAAAATCGATCCCTCATCAACAAGACCTACAACAAAATTCCTTATGAACTTTGGAGAGGAAGAACCCCCAATATAGCATACTTCAAGATATTTGGATGCAAATGCTTCATACTTTACAACGGTAAAGAACATCGAGCTAAATTTGCTCCTAAGGCCGATGAAGGAATATTTGTTGGGTATGCTAAACACTCAAAAGCTTTTCGTGTATTTAATAAAACCACTCTTAAGATAGTAGAATCTGTCCATGTAACTTTTGATGAACATTCTCTCCTTGAGCCACATTTGGCTCCAAATGTTGCTGATGATTTTGTTGAGCTTAATGAGACAGGTACAAGTCAACCACAAAATCAGTCAACTCAAGGAAGTCCATCTACCTCAACAGCTCCTCCACCTACTACACATGAAGCACCAGAAACTGCCACATCTGCTGCTACCTCAAATGGAGTTGAAGTTGAAACACCCATCAATGTTGAAGAACCAATCCCTCAACTTACCTATGATTGGGATGGCACAAATGATGTACCCCTAGAAGATTTTCAATAACCATCAACTCAACCAGACCTACCACATGAAGTGCGCGAGGTCAGAGATCATCCAATTAAAAATATCATTGGTGATCTACATTCCGGTGTTCGAACAAGACGATCAAATTATGATGCTCTTACCGCATTCATATCTCAAGTTGAACCCAAGAAAGTTGATGAAGTACTCCAAGACTCAAGTTGGGTTGTTGCCATGCAAGAAGAACTCAACCAATTTGAAAGATGTAAAGTTTGGAACTTAGTTCCTCGACCTAAGGATCAAGGAGTGATTGGTACAAAGTGGGTGTTTAGAAACAAGATGGATGATAATGGAAGCATCACAAGAAATAAAGCTCGGTTGGTTGCACAAGGATATAGACAAGAAGAAGGCATTGACTACGACGAAACTTTTGCCCCCGTTTCACGACTTGAAGCTATTAGGATATTTTTAGCATATGCCTCTTACAAAAGATTCAAGCTTTATCAAATGGATGTGAAGAGTGAATTTCTCAACGGCGAACTTCAAGAAACCGTCTATGTCGCTCAACCGCCCGGATTTGAAGATCCCAAATTTCCATAACATGTCTACAAACTTCAAAAGGCTTTGTATGGACTCAAACAAGCTCCACGGGCATGGTATGATACACTATCTAAATTTCTCCTAGCTAAAGGTTTTAAGCATGGAAAGATCGACACAACTCTATTCATTGCTAAATATCATGATCATATTTTACTTGTTCAAATTTACGTCGATGATATTATTTTTGGTTCCACTAACGAATTGTTGTGTAAGCGATTTGAAAAGCTAACGAAAAGAAAATTTGAGATGAGCATGATGGGAGAATTGACATTCTTCCTCGGACTTCAAATTAAACAATGTGCTGAAGGCATCTTCCTCAACCAAGCAAAGTACACAAAAGATCTCATAAAGAAATTTGGACTTGACAATGCAAAAGCATACGACACTCCTATGGCTGCTGGTAACAAGTTGGATAAAGACTTGAAAGGTAAGAAGGTTGATCAAACCTTGTACCGAGGTATGATTGGCTCTCTCCTATACTTAACTGCTAGTAGGCCCAATATCATGTTTAGTGTTTGTGTTTGTGCTCGCTATCAAGCGGATCCTGGAGAAGCACATCTTATTGCTGTAAAACGTATTATTCGATATTTATCTGGGATTATTAACCTTGGACTTTGGTATTCCAAATATTCAAATTTTGATCTTATAGGTTACTCAGATGCAGATTATGCAGCATGTACCATCGACAGGAAAAGCACAAGTGGAACTTGTCATTTCCTCAGAAATCAACTCGTTTCATGGGCAAGAAAGAAACAAGCCTCAGTTTCCGTATCTACCACAGAAGCTGAATATATAGCAGCTGGAAGCTGCTGCTGTCAAGTGCTTTGGATAAAACAACAATTGGTCGACTACGGAATCAACGAAGAAAATTGTCCAATCTATTGTGACAATACTTCTACCATTGCTGTGTCCAACAACCCTGTCATGCATTCGAAGACCAAACACATTGATATCAAATACCATTTTCTCAAAGATCATGTGGAAAAAGGTAATATCCATCTAGAGTATGTGAGTACTGACAATCAAATTACAGACATTCTCACCAAGGCTTTGGATTCCAAGAGATTTAGGTTTCTCAGAGGAGAAATGGGTATGCTAGAACTTTAATATTATGTCCTTATGTTTTATGTACTAATGTTTTGGTTTCTCCAAGTTCTCATTAATAAGTAAGTACCTGGTAACTCTGTCAACCGCATGGATATGTTGACCACATGCATGTCGACCGCTAAAAACAAGTCAATATCATTTATCTCGACAAATCTGTCTACCGCATTGTATCGACCACAAGATGTCGACCGCATGAAGTTAGGTTACCACTCATGCCTACCGCACTCTATGGTAATTTCTTTCCTTACCGCACTTGTGGACTCCAGGTAAGTATTTTAATCTTAGAAATATTTAGGAGTTGTGTTGTTTTGACTTCAAAGGTATAAAGGTAATTTTAATTTTCCCTCGCTTTTAATTTATTTCAAATCATTATATTATTGCTCCGCCGTCATTGGTTCTCACTTGGAGATGAAAGGACTCTTTCTCTGACAAATCTGATCTGCAGAGGTTAACCCCCACTTTTCCACCTTCTCACCCCCCATAACCGCCTATATACTCACCTCCCACTAACATCCTTCCCACTCTCTCTGCTCCACTCTCTGTCCTCCTTCTCTCTCTCTACAGTTTCTCTCTCTAAAATTTCTCTCTCTCTCTCTCCGATTCTCTCTATATCTCTCTATATATTCATGGCACCAAAAGATAAATCTCATAAGAAATCATCCTCTCTTCATCCTTCTTCTCATCAATCACAAATGGTATGGTTTCCACTCTTAATCTCTATTCATTTTGATGAATTTTCGAATTTTATTTGTGTTCTTGGTGGGTTTATAAAACTTTTCATATTCTTCCCACATTCTTGATTTTGATGATTTCTTGGCTTCAATATTTCTTGATTCTTGTTAATATATAATAGTTTACATCTCAATATATGTTTGTTCGAGTTTATTTGGCTGGAATTGAGATATCTTCTCATCTGGGTTTCCGGAATTTCGCCCCCCCATTTCGCTTTTTCTTCGATTTCGTGCATTTTGATTGATTATTTGTTGAAATTGATGATATTTTCATGCTTAATCGGGCTTTTTGAAGCAATATACATGATTTTTATTTGTTTTCTGCAATTTTTGCAACAATCTGGGTAGATGCTACAGTAGCTGCTCTTCGTGTTCATGCGAATGTTCTTCGTGTTCTTGAGATTACACTTTTTGATCTATTCTTGTTGTTACACACACTTGAAAGGTGTTTGTGTGCGTTTTGATCCTCTATGTTCTAATTCTTACTGAATTTCTTGTTTTCGACATTTTTTTTTGCTAAGTATATCGACCGCATGCTTCTTACCGTATCCTTTGTCTACCGCATAATCTTCCTTAACACATTGTTTTACTTGCCGCGTCTCACTTGCCGCACAAGTGACCGCACCCATAATATTCTTGCTCTAACTTCTCTATTTTTTCAGGATACAAAACACTTTCTTCCTGGTCTTCTCATGGACATTGAAGATCTCAAAGAAGATGCCATTGGAAGAAATCTCATCAAACGCTTTGAAGGCTCTGGGATTCTGCCATTCTTCACATTTGATCAGGACTTCCATGTCCCTGCCTTTGTTGATCAATTATTTGAGACCGTTACAGAGGAGTCCGGTCGCAGCAAATCGGGAAAGATGGTTAAGTTTCTTCGTGCGGAGATAGAAGGCATTGAAATGACTCTGGATGTTGTTAACATTGGTGAAGTTCTTGGAATAAAAAAGAAGTCTGGTATTGTCTATGCCACGACCGTAGATGATGATGAGCTCAAGGCACTGGCTAAACGGTTGATTGGTCACAATCTTGTTACCAAGGTGCCCAGAAAAGAATTTGACAAAGTCATGTATCATATCAGTCATCTGGTTGGTCACTCCATCAATTGCAAGACTAGTAATCAAGCTAACTTCAACAATACTCAATGGATTCTCTCTGCAGCAATCTATCTGTGCAAAGACATAGATTGGTGTCAGATTATCTACAATGCACTGAGGGATAACATCATTGCTTACAATAAAGCAAAGGACAAGGGCACTATCAAGTACCGCACTCACAGCAGATTCATTACTTTTCTCATGACTCACATTAAGGATATTCGCAAAATCATGGCAAAGAATCGCGAACTTCTTCTTTCCATTTCCAAGAACAAGCTCTTTACCGTCTCTACCATGAAAACCAATTTCCGTTTTCATTTTGGAAATCGTCTCTATAAGATATATCATGCTAAGGATCCTCGTGAGCCATATGAGTCCCCTTCTAAACATAGGCAACCCTTGCCTGCAGGTAGTGATGAAGATGACGATGAAGAAGAGTATCTTCCTGCCGCTCCGGTCAAAGGTAAAGGCAAAGGGATTACCGCTGATCCTCCAAGCAAAAAGTCCTCTGCTGCCGTTGGAATTGTTGGGTATGCTTATTATAAACCACTCCTATTACCTAGATTTGATTGATCCCATAACCTAATTTTATCTTTTGTGGACTTTAGGATATATTGTAAGAAGTGTTAAACTTCATTTTTAGAATAGTCCACTTTGATAGTATAGGCTTTAGATTGATAGGCTGAAAATTTTCTAAGTCTGGAATTTTAGTGGTCAAGACCTTGACCGTGAATTCACTTGACCGTGGTAGACCACCTGACCGTGGAAGACCACTGGACCGTGAATCACTTGACCGGAAATCAGTGACCGTGAAGCTTTGTGGCATATCTTGACAGGTCACATTTGACTCCTCGACCGCAGATGCCCTTAGGCATATTGACCGCAAGAGCTCGACCGCAAGTCTTGACCGCAGATAAGCAGAAGTTCAAGAACCCAAGTATGTTCAAACTTAACCATGGTCACTTGTATCAAACTATGGTTAGTTTAGAATGTTGCAGAACTTGGATCCCAAGTAATTCAAATTTGAAATTCATCTAAGTGGGACCACCTCTTATCTGCAAAAAAGGACAAACTCAGATTGAGCTCCAATCAGAATTCAACAGCTCATTGTCCTTCAACTTGGAGCCCAAGTAAATCCAACAGCTATTTTCTCATTCAAGGCTATAAATAGCCCTTAAGTTCTTCATTGAACAGCAGAGATTCTAAGAGAGAAATTGCTGTTGAAATACTTGGTGATTGAAGATCATACTCAAGATTTCCAGAATCCTTTGAATCTTCAAAGAACTCACCTTCAAACCTTCAAAGATCTCCAGCAACATTCAAGTCATCTCAAGCCTTGTAACACATAAGATTCTTTAGGCTCTAAATCATATAGATTTCAAAGAGCTTCAGATTCTTACACACACTCACCCCAATTGATCAATCACTTAGATTGAATCAAAAGGATACACTGGTCTAAGTCTAGGATTTGTTCTTCATAGAAAGTAGGTGTTGATTCAATACTTCATCTCTGTAATCTGTACACTCAAGAATCAATATATACCTCCATTCAAAATCCAAGACTGACCATCTTGGTAAAGGACGTAGATCTTTTAACAGATCGAACCTTTCCAAATACTTGTGTCGTTTTACCTTTCTGCAAATTTATTTTCAAGTATTGTTCATCTTGTTCTTCATTGTTCATATTAACTTTGTTTGTCGTTTAGTGTTTTGATCTTTCAGATTTAATAACTTGCGGAGAATTGCGTTTGTTTGTTCTCCACATTGCCTAAGTTAAAATCTGACTAACTTATCTTTTGCCAAAACTTCCAAGACAACAACTTTCAATCTCAACCTCTTGACCGCAATCTCTTGACCGCACTTCACCCTCGACCGGACTCACTCGACCGCAACCTGGTTGACCGTGAGTGCTGGTATTCCTACTTAGAGATTTTATTCAAAACCAACCTTTCACATTTTCTAACGAAAAACTTCTGCTGTGCATATTACCCCTTGACCGTGTGGTTTTAACTTGACCTCATATTCAAGAGTAAGCACTTGGTTGAATTTGAAAAAGGGTTGAAATTTTAATAGGCTATTCACCCTCCCCCCCTCTAGCCTCTTTTCATACCCTTGTTGTGTCTTTGGGACCAACAAGTGGTATCAGAGCAAACACCTTTATAAAACTTCTGTTTTTCAAGCTTAACAGCTTGGGTGCCGATTCGAAATGGCAAGTCAGAAAACTATGGCAACGGTTAACTTCACTCACGTTCCAGCGTTCGACGAAGATAATTTTGACGTATGGAAGCACAGCATTCTAACTCAGTTCTACTCCATGGACGAGCAACTTGGTGACTGTCTTACCATTGGACCATACTTCCCAATGAAAGCTAATCCGGATCCATAAACCAATGGTGCAAATCCAACTATCAAGAAACCAAAAGCTGAATGGACCGATGAAGAGAAAAGACTAGTTGGAATGGATGTGAAAGCAAAAAGCATACTTCTAAGTACCTTGAGTACGTCACAGCGTCGACAGATCATGGAATGTTCTACTGCAAAAGAACTTTGGGATGCAATTGAAGATTACATCGAAGGAGATCAAGCTTGCAAGGAAAGCAAAAAGTTTGCAATTCAAAGAAGATTCAACAACTTTGCTAAGATCCCCGGTGAATCACTAAGAGCCACTTATGATCGTTATTGTGAGATCGTGAGTACTTATACATCACTCGGAAAGAAGCTTACCAAGAAAGAAATCAACGTAAATTTTCTTGCCGCTCTTGGTTCGCAATATCTACACAAAGGAAACACTCTTGAAGATACCAAGCTACTAGATGATATGTCTCTCAGAAGCCTCTATGCCAACCTCAAGGTCTTTGATATCAAGCTTAACAACATTGCTGAAATGGAAGGAAAAACAAAGAGCTTATCGTTGGTTGCTCAAAAGGAAGAAGTGATCGAGGAAGAAGATCCAAAAATCTCCACATCAGATTTACTTGATATGGATGATGATGATTTTGCTATGTTTGTGAAAAGATTCCAAAAGTTCAAAAAGACAGCAAGACCCGGATCAACAAGCAAAGCTCCAACAAGGTTTTCAAGGAGCAGCCATTCAAAGAAGAAAGAGAACTTCAACTTCTCCAAGAAGAAAGAGGATCTCGTTTGTTTTAATTGCAGGAAACCCGGTCATTTCGTATCAGAATGCCCAATTCCCAAGTATGAGTATATGAAGAAGAAAAACAACTTCAATCCAAGATACTCAAAGCAAAAGGGGATGGTTGCTGAAGAGGACTCTACCACAAAAGAGTTAGCTACCTGGATAGAGTCAGATTCTGATGAAAGCGATGAGGATTCTGAAGAAGGTCACATCTGTTTGGTCGTTCAGTCCGATGATGAGGATGATAATAAAAGTCGTCGCTCACCAAATGCAAAACCTAAACGGATAAGTTATACGGCCGATGAACTTGCAGAAAAAGGATTCCTAACTCCGGTTCAAAAGAATGGTGATCTTCTATTTTCAAGATGTGATGTGAGTGCAGCAAAGAAGGCTCTACTAAACCCCAAAGTGAAGGAAGTTCTGTCTACCACACCACAAATCAAATTTGACATTTCCCCCGATGAACAAGAAAAGATGTTTGCGAAAGCTGAACAGGTAATTAGTAAATTCTCTGGCATAAAGGAAGCTTTAGCACTTTCAACTGAAGAAATTTCCCAGCTTAAGACGGAGAAATCTCTATTAAGATCTGAACTCACCCTCCTTAAGGAACAGATCAAGAGTATGACTCCTCTTACTGATCGAAACCGTTTCTTAGAAGAACAAAATGCTATATTTAAGGTTAAAAACGAAGAATTGGTTGCTGAGATAAATGACCTGAAAAGGATCACAAATGAGTGGACCAATTCTCGTGTCACTATAGAACAAATCTTAGAATCCCAAAAGTATAGTGGTGATAAGGAAGGCTTGGGATTCCAAACTAGTGACAACCTTAAATGTGCATCTTGTTGTGAAAGAGATGAGAAATTTACCCAGCAAACTTTGGAAGAGTCAAAGGCTAAACATCATGTTTCAAGGGTGTAGGACAAGAACCAAAGAAGAAACTAGTGTTTAATTATGTCTACCCTAAGAAACAAACTGGCAAGGCAAAGTTAAAAGGTATTGCCATGGATGAACCTGCTGCTGCGGCAAGCACCAGCAAGGTTGCTAAGTCTCCCGACCGCATGTACTTACCGCGAGGTCAGTCGACCGCACCTAGGAAGCTGGCGACCGCATCCTGGAAGCCGGCGACCGCAAGTAGCGGCAAGGCAGCAAAGTTCAAGAGGATGAACTTTGTTAAGGAGACCTCATCCATACCAGTAAACAATGTTGTGCTCAAGACTTCAACGAAGTTTGTTAACCCTCAGTTGGGTGGCTTCCACCATTGTTCTGTGTGTGATGGTTATGGTCACAAGGCTGCTGAATGTCTTTTGAGATTCACACCTAATCCCAGAAAGAGTAACCCTCCTTCTGTGAGGCAAGTGTGGGTTGTCAAAAGTTGCTAACCCTTTGGACCCAAAAGAATAAAAAGGGGACCTTGTTCTTAAATGTCTATTTTGTAGGTCCTCTGCTTAATGGCCGGACATTCCAAGGATAAATCAAGCTTATGGTATCTCGATAGTGGCTGTTCAAGGCACATGACCGGAGATATCAATTTATTGGAAGATGTCCGTGAAGAAAAAGGGCCATCAGTAACCTTCGGAGATAATAACAAAGGAAAGACTGTAGGATATGGAGTCATTCATAAAGGAAAAATCACCATCCAAGAAGTCTCTCTAGTTATTGGACTACAACACAATTTACTCTCAATATCTCAGTTCTGCGACAAAGGATTTCAATGCCACTTCACTTCAAATTTCTGTCTCATCAAAGATGGCATATCCGGCGTCACTTTGCTCAAAGGGATTCGTAAGAAAAATGTTTATGTTGTTGATTTTAATTCATCTTGCATTTCTTCTAATCTCTGTTTTGTAGCAAAGAATGTTAGTGAGAATAGTTGGCTGTGGCATAAAAGACTAAGTCACTTAAACTTCAAGTATCTCTCCAAGATTGGTAGAGAAAATCTAGTTCGTGGTCTACCCAAAGTAGCTGATCACCACGATGAGAAGTGCACAGCGTGTCAACTAGGCAAACAACCAAAATCGTCTTTCTCCAGCAAGACGACCCCTTCAACTTCAAGATGTTTGCAATTACTTCACATGGACCTGTTTGGACCTGTTTCTACCGCAAGTATTGGAGGAAATAGATATTCCTTAGTTGTGGTAGATGACTACTCAAGATATAGGTGGGTCGAGATGATGAGCTCCAAAGATGATTGTTATGACATTTTGACCGCACTCTTTAGACAGCTCCAAACACAAAAGGAAGATGACATCGTTAGTGTTCGATCCGACAACGATACAGAATTCAAGAACAACGGTGTAGCTCAGTACTGTGATGACCATGGTATTGACCACAACTTCTCTGCTGCTGGAGTTCCACAACAAAACGGTGTTGTGGAAAGGAAGAACAAAACGTTGATAGAGGCTGGAAAGACAATGATTGCTGAAGCAAAGCTACCTCAATACTTTTGGGCTGAAGCCGTCAACACAGCTTGCTTCACTCAAAATAGATCCCTCATCAACAAGACCTACAACAAAACTCCTTATGAACTTTGGAGAGGAAGAACCCCCAACATAGCATACTTCAAGATATTTGGATGCAAATGCTTCATACTCTACAACGGTAAAGAACATCGAGGTAAATTTGCTCCTAAGGCCGATGAAGGTATATTTATTGGGTATGCTAAACACTCAAAGCTTTTCGTGTATTTAATAAAACCACTCTTAAGATAGTTGAATATGTTCATGTCACTTTTGATGAACATTCTCTCCTTGAGCCACATATGGCTCCAAATGTTGCTGATGATTTTGTTGAGCTTAATAAGACAGGTACAAATCAACCACAAAATCAATCAACTCAAGGTAACCCATCTACCTCAACTGCACCTCCATCTACCTCATATGAAGCACCAGAAGCTACCTCATCTGCTGCTACCTCAAATGGAGTTGAAGTTGAGACACCCATAAATGTTGAAGAACCTATCCCTCAAATTACTTATGATTGGGATGGCACAAATGATGTATCACTAGAAGACTTACAACCACCATCAACTCAACCAGATATACCTCAAGAAGTTCGTGAGGTTAGAGATCACCCAATTCAGAATATCATTGGTGATTTTCATTCTGGTGTTCGAACAAGAAGATCAAACTATGATGCACTTACAGCATTTATATCTCAAGTTGAACCCAAGAAAGTTGATGAAGCTCTCCAAGACTCAAGTTGGGTTGTTGCTATGCAAGAAGAGCTCAACCAATTTGAAAGATGCAAAGTTTGGACCTTAGTTCCAAGGCCACAAGATCAAGGAGTGATTGGTACAAAGTGGGTGTTCCGAAACAAGATGGATGAGAATGGAAGCATCACAAGGAACAAAGCTAGGTTGGTTGCACAAGGATATAGACAAGAAGAAGGCATTGATTATGATGAAACGTTTGCCCCCGTTACAAGACTCGAAGCTATAAGGATATTCTTAGCTTATGCCTCTTACAAAAGATTCAAGCTATATCAAATGGATGTGAAGAGTGCATTTCTCAACGGAGAACTTCAAGAAACAGTCTTTGTTGCTCAACCGCCCGGATTTGAAGACCCCAAATTTCCAAGTCATGTCTACAAACTCCGTAAAGCTTTATATGGACTCAAACAAGCTCCACGTGCATGGTATGATACTCTATCTAAATTTCTCCTAGAGAAAGGCTTCAAGCGTGGTAAGATCGACACAACTCTATTCATTGCTAAATATCATGATCATACTTTATTAGTTCAAATATATGTAGATGATATTATTTTTGGTTCTACTAATGAATTGTTGTGTAAGCGTTTTGAGAAACTCATGAAAAGTAAATTTGAGATGAGCATGATGGGAGAATTAACATTCTTCCTTGGACTTCAAATTAAACAATGTGCTGAAGGCATCTTCCTCAACCAAGCAAAGTACACAAAGGATCTTATCAAGAAATTTGGACTTGAAAATGCAAAGGCATACGACACTCCTATGGCTACTGGTAACAAGCTAGATAAAGACTTGAAAGGTAAGAAGGTTGATCAAACCTTATATCGAGGTATGATTGGCTCTCTCCTCTACTTAACTGATAGTAGACCAGATATCATGTTTAGTGTTTGCGTGTGTGCTCGTTATCAAGCTGATCCTAGAGAAGCACATCTTATTGCTGTTAAACGTATTATTCGATATCTATCTGGGACTATTAACCTTGGACTTTGGTACTCCAAAGATTCAAATTTTGATCTTATAGGTTACTCAGATGCAGATTATGCAGCATGTACCATCGACAGGAAAAGCACAAGTGGAACTTGTCATTTCCTTGGAAATCGACTCGTTTCATGGGCAAGCAAGAAACAAGCCTCAGTCTCTGTATCTACCACAGAAGCTGAATATATAGCTGCTGGAAGCTGCTGCTGCCAAGTGCTCTGGATGAAGCAACAATTGGTTGACTACGGAATCAACGAAGAAAATTGTCCAATCTTTTGTGACAATACATCTACCATTGCTGTCTCCAACAACCCTGTCATGCACTCAAAAACCAAACACATTGATATCAAGTACCACTTTCTCAAGGATCATGTTGAAAAAGGTAATATCCATCTAGAGTATGTGAGTACTGACAATCAAATTGCAGATATTCTCACCAAGGCTCTGGATTCCAAGAGATTTAGGTATCTTAGAGGAGAGATGGGTATGCTAGAACTTTAATTACTTGTCCATATACTTTGATTGTGCTAATGTCTTATGTTTTATCCAAGTTCAAAACAAGTAGGTCACGGTCAACACCCTTACCGGTAAAGCAATCACGGTCGATTACCATCTCACCAGTCAAGTAATTCCGGTCGAAGCATCAAAATCTATCAAAGCCTACTGACCTCATCAATGTTGACCGCATAAATGTCGACCGCTCATATGCCAACCGCCCCATTAACCGCATACAAGGATGATATTCGTTCACGGCTTTAAAGAGGCCGACCGTATGAGTATTCTTGACCGCAAATATCACGGTCAAGCACCTGACCGCAAAAGTTTGGTGACCAGGAGGAGCAATCATTTATTCCTGGCTGCGTTATTGACTATGAAGACCTCCAAAAGGATGCTATTGGGAGGCATTTGATCAAAAGGATGAAGAAATCTGGCATACTTCACTACTTCACCATGAATCAACCTGATCACTACCTTGCCGCAGTCGGTGAATTCTACTCCACAGCAAAAGAAATCAAAGGGAGAGATGATCAAAACAGACCGCTCAATTGGATTGAAGCTGAAATTTACGGTCACAAAGTTGAGGTTGATTACACCGACATTGCCTCCACCCTTGGCCTTGACATCGACACTGAGGCCCCTATCTCCCTAACTGATGAGGAGTATGATGGTCTAGCAATGAGATTGATTGGATCCACTGATGTCTACAAGCCCTACCGCAAGACATTTCCTGAAGTGATGTATTACATTGGTCACTTGGTTGGTCATGGTCTTCTTTGCAAAAGTGGCAATCATGGAAACTTCAACTCTACCCAATGGAAGCTTTCAACCGCAATCTATCTCGGTCGAACATTGAACTGGCCCAAGATCCTGTATGGACTTTTGTTGGACCACATTTATGATTACAAGAAGCAACTATCAGATCAGGCCATCACCAAGTACAAGAAAAACACCAGGTTCCTTTCCCTCCTATTCAAATTCATCCCTGAAGTTCGAAGGGAAATCAACCGGGACAAAGATGCTAGTGTGACTATCTCATTATCCAAGGTCTTTGACATCAAGACTATGAGATCCACCTATCATAACAGGTTTGGTGATGTTCAGTATCAAGAGTACAGAAACCGTGAACCTGAGCATAAAAGGGAAAAATACATCCCTCCTAACTTCACCAAGGCTGCTAGATTAGCATTAGGACTTGATGCTCCTGGAAAGTCCTCATATGTTCATGATGATGAAGAGGATGATGAAGAAGCTGAGGAACAAGTGTCTAGAAGGGTCAAAGGCAAAGGAATTGCTAGCGCCTCGACCGCTCCTTCCAAAACCCAGACCGCTGACCGGAGTGATTATTAAAGAACCTTCAACTGTCAAGCCCCCTTCTAGTATTCCATCTACCGTTCCTATCAAAGTAAAGTCAACCGTTCCTCCTCCAAATCAACCATCTCCAAGCCTACCGTGCCCTCTCCAACCGCACCATCCAAATCCTTCAAAACCAAGTCTTTTGCACTCCCTATTCCATCTCAGGGGGAGAAATCCAAGAAAAGGGACCTCTCACTTAGTCCCATCCAAACCTCAAAGAAAACCAAGGTATCTCAACCGCCTCCGTCGACCGCATCTCCCTGTCTTCACTCCATCCGGTTCACCTATGCAAGGCGACCGTGAGGAGGATATTGATGTTCCTCCTACTCAACCGCTACGACAAAGAGCAAAGTACACTCTTAACTTAGTTGATGAACCAGATGATGTGGAGTTGGTAGAATCAAGTGGTGAATCTGGTAATCAAGATATTGAAAGTGGTGATGTTGAACATGTTGAGAAAATTGTGAGTATAGACAGTCCTGATTTTAGTGATGATGATCAAGTGCGTCCTGTTAAGGCGACCGCTGAACAAGGCAAGTCCACTAATGTTGAGCTTCAGGGTCACGGTCAAGATGGCGACCGTGTACCCAGTGACCATGATGATGTATTAACCAAGTCTCCTGCTCCCTCGCCCCTCAGTCTACTCAAGCTCCTCCGACCGCTTCTGGTACGGTCGATCAAATGGCTCACATTTTAACTGCTATTGAGTTCTTGACTCAGATCAACCTTGATACTCAAGGTGAGGTTGCAAAGCTAGCTGCAAACCAGACTAAGATGCAGAATGAGGTTGATCAGCTCAAGACTTCTGTTATTGAGACCATTAAGGGGGAGAGTCAAAACATAACAAAGGCTATTCTTGAAAGTCTAGCTACCGTGAATCCCAACATTGCCTTGACCGCATCAACTTCTACCGCTTCTCTCACCCGTACTGATCTTAAAGAGGAACTCAAGGCACAATCCAATTCCATTGACCGTTCACTGGTCAAAACAATTGATGTAGCTGGCAAAGAAATGTCAAAGGTGATGACGGGCAACAAAAATTTTCTCTTTGAAAAAATGGATAAGGTCAAGATCTCTCTCAAAGCGGAAATCAACGCAAGTGTTTCTGTTGGTTTGTTATCGGTCGCGGAAAAGTTCACGCCTAAGATAGAAGCTATGAAGCAAGCTATGCTAGTCCACACCCAACGGCTTGAAGGTCAAACTTCCAAGATTGATAGAGTTTATGAAATTGCTAACTCAAATGTGCAGGAAGTCATTAACAAAATTTCAACTCTTCAATTGACCGTGGATAGCATTGCTGGATCTCAAGGCTCCTCATCTCAAAATCCAGCGACCGGACATGGGAACAGACTTGCTGCTGATGAAGATGAAGGTGAAGACAGCTTTGAATTTCCAACCGTGAACATGGACTTCCTCGAAATCATGATCTCAAAGACCCCATCATCATTCCTGGAGTTGGCCTCTCAAAGAAATTTGGTTACTTTGAAGGAGATCCGTACTTTGGTTTGACCGCATCATTTGAATATGACCGTGTGTGGTCATGAGAAACTTTGTTATTGATTTGTGATGTCCCAAAACAATTTTACATTTATGTTTGTCCCAAAACATTTTACTTTTATGTCTGTTTTTATTTGGATCTGTAAAAACTTAATCCCTCTTTTGGTTCTGCACTCCCTATACGTGAATGGATATTAATGAGTGCCTTTTGAATGTTTGTTTGATGCATTTGCATACTTATTGTTATTTTCTCTAAAAATGCATTCAAACCTTATGTCTATCTTGCTAGGATTAGTATCTTTTATCTTTTTAGGCTGATAGAAATCTATGACACTGGCTTAGAGTGTGCATTGACTTGGGGCATGAAATTAATAAAATATTATTTTCTTGAAAACATGTTATTACCAAGTACAATGAATTAGCCTTTGTTATAGTAGGTAATGGTCTCAATCAAATAGGGGGAGATTGTTGGGTATGCTTATTATAAACCACTCCTATTACCTAGATTTGATTGATCCCATAACCTAATTTTATCTTTTGTGGACTTTAGGATATATTGTAAGAAGTGTTAAACTTCATTTTTAGAATAGTCCACTTTGATAGTATAGGCTTTAGATTGATAGGCTGAAAATTTTCTAAGTCTGGAATTTTAGTGGTCAAGACCTTGACCGTGAATTCACTTGACCGTGGTAGACCACCTGACCGTGGAAGACCACTGGACCGTGAATCACTTGACCGGAAATCAGTGACCGTGAAGCTTTGTGGCATATCTTGACAGGTCACATTTGACTCCTCGACCGCAGATGCCCTTAGGCATATTGACCGCAAGAGCTTCGACCGCAAGTCTTGACCGCAGATAAGCAGAAGTTCAAGAACCCAAGTATGTTCAAACTTAACCATGGTCACTTGTATCAAACTATGGTTAGTTTAGAACGTTGCAGAACTTGGATCCCAAGTAATTCAAATTTGAAATTCATCTAAGTGGGACCACCTCTTATCTGCAAAAAAGGACAAACTCAGATTGAGCTCCAATCAGAATTCAACAGCTCATTGTCCTTCAACTTGGAGCCCAAGTAAATCCAACAGCTATTTTCTCATTCAAGGCTATAAATAGCCCTTAAGTTCTTCATTGAACAGCAGAGATTCTAAGAGAGAAATTGCTGTTGAAATACTTGGTGATTGAAGATCATACTCAGATTTCCAGAATCCTTTGAATCTTCAAAGAACTCACCTTCAAACCTTCAAAGATCTCCAGCAACATTCAAGTCATCTCAAGCCTTGTAACACATAAGATTCTTTAGGCTCTAAATCATATAGATTTCAAAGAGCTTCAGATTCTTACACACACTCACCCCAATTGATCAATCACTTAGATTGAATCAAAAGGGATACACTGGTCTAAGTCTAGGATTTGTTCTTCATAGAAAGTAGGTGTTGATTCAGTACTTCATCTCTGTAATCTGTACACTCAAGAATTAATATATACCTCCATTCAAAATCCAAGACTGACCTCTTGGTAAAGGACGTAGATCTTTTTAACAGATCGAACCTTTCCAAATACTTGTGTCGTTTTACCTTTCTGCAAATTTATTTTCAAGTATTGTTTCATCTTGTTCTTCATTGTTCATATTAACTTTGTTTGTCGTTTAGTGTTTTGATCTTTCAGATTTAATAACTTGCGGAGAATTGCGTTTGTTTGTTCTCCACATTGCCTAAGTTAAAATCTGACTAACTTATCTTTTGCCAAAACTTCCAAGACAACAACTTTCAATCTCAACCTCTTGACCGCAATCTCTTGACCGCACTTCACCCTCGACCGGACTCACTCGACCGCAACCTGGTTGACCGTGAGTGCTGGTATTCCTACTTAGAGATTTTAGTCAAAACCAACCTTTCCCATTTCTAACGAAAACTTCCGCTGTGCATATTACCCCTTGACCGTGTGGTTTTAACTTGACCTCATATTCAAGAGTAAGCACTTGGTTGAATTTGAAAAAGGGTTGAAATTTTAATTGGCTATTCACCCCCCCCCCTCTAGCCTCTTTTCATACCCTTGTTGTGTCTTTGGGACCAACAGGAATCAAGATCAAGGAACCAACCGCTAAATTAACCCATTCCATTTCACCTCCTCGTAAGTTGACCGCTCCATTAAAGTCACTTGCCGCACCATCGGTCAAATCTTCCAAATTCCCTTCGACCGCATTTTCTCAGGGGGAGAAAAAGAGAATTCATTCTCTAAGTCTGGTCAAGGTTATCAAGAAAGCCAAGGTTGCCGCTTCTCCAGTGTTTACTCCTACTGGTTCTCCTCCTCTTAACATAACAGAAGTAGTTGATGTTGCTCCTACTTTGAAAAAGGTTGCAAAACAAGTTTACTCTCTCAGGGATGAATCTGATAGTGAGAAGACAGATGATGAGAAGTCAAGTGGTTCTGATAGTGAAGCTGGTGAAAGTGATGACGATGATAATGATGGTGGTGAAGAAAAGCAAGAGGTTGATATTGGTAGTGAACAAGGAGATAGTGATGAGAAACATAAGGACGTCGATGTTGATAGTCCTAAATTCGACCGCCCAGAGACTGCCGCACCCCAAGTAACCATGGTCGATGATCCTGACCGTACTACTGACTACTTACCCATTACTTCTCCAACTCATTCTCCGGTTCCAACTCCTCCCTCTCCGGTCATAAATGCCGATGTTCCAGCAACCGCAGGGCAAGTTGCCGCACTCCTTACCGCTGTCCAAGCATTGACCAAACTCTAATCTGACAATCAGTCAGCTATTGCTCAGCTGACCAGAGGTCGTAGACCTAAAATCTTCTCAGGCTGATTTGAAACTTGAGCTCTGCTCTCTACCTTCCAAAATGATTGATACCATTAAGGGGGAGACAGTAGCCATAACAAAGACTGTGAAAGATATTGTTCGTGGAAATACAAGTTCAAGTTCTGCCGCCGTTCAACCTGCCGCACAAGCCACTCCGACCGCATCTACATCAACCTCACTATCCACTAATTTCTTGGTTACCCCTCGATTCTTGAAGGAGGCTCTGACCATTCAAACCAACGCTCTTAACCGTGGGCTTTCATGAGAGGTTGTTGAGGCCTCCATTGAAATTCACAAGCAGTTGGATATGGTGAAAGTTGATTTGGTACATGAGCTGAAAAAGATCAAGTTCAGTATGGAAAAGGAAGTGGATATTGCCATCAAGGCCTCTATTGAAGCTCTTACTGAAAATCAAGCAAAGAAGCTTGAAGCAATTAAGGCTGCTTTTACCACTTTGAAAACCCCGCTTGATTATCAAGGAACCAGAATTGAGGAACTGACAAACACTGTTGTTGGTTCATTTCAAGTCGTTGAAAAGAAATTGGAGACCTTAGAAGAATCAGTTCAGAAGTCTGTTGGGAGTGCAGTCACAGAAGGTTCCATTCAAATTGCTGATGCTGGTCACGGTAATGTTCATTCACAGGCTGAAAATGATAAAGGCAACAACATTGATTTCCCGACCGTGAATAGCTTTGACTACATGCTTGCCAATGCATTCACTTGCCCCATCATTCCTGAATATAAGTGAAGATCCCCGTCTTGGATATGTGAAGCTACCGCAAGAAGCGACCGCTATCTTGACCGCACTATGTTACCGCTTTGATGACCGCATTACTTTTTGGTTTACTGTTTTGTAGGCTGGATGCCTAAGACAATTTTTTAACTTCTGTTTTAACTTTTATTTGGGTGTGTAACACAACAATTATTCTCTTTTTTGCTTTGTACTCTTATTCTCCAATGCCTTAATGATTTAGAGTACCAGTTATGTTTGAGTTGTTTGATGATGTTCATATCTCTCATACATTTATCTTTTTGAACTGCATCAAAATATTTCTATCTTCTAGGATTAGTCTTTTATTTTCTTTTTAGGATGATAGAAATCTATGACATTGACTTACTGTGTGTGCATTGACTTGGGGCATGAACTTAATAAAATTAATTTGAAACATGTTATTACCAAGTACAATGATTTGATCTTTGTTATTATAGTAGGTAATGGTCTCAATCAAATAGGGGGAGATTGTTGGGTATGAATATTAAACCACTCCTATTACCTAGATTTGATTGATCCCATAACCTTAGTTTACTTTTTGTGGACTTTAGGCTTTATTGTAAGAAGTTTTATAACTTCATTAGTTTAGTCCATTTTTAGTTTAGCTAGGCTTAGAAGATCAGCCCCTCAAATTTTGAAGAATATTGTTGCTGTTGATTTTTCTGAAATTGGCCAAGTCTGCCTACCTCAACCTAGCGACCGCACTAGCGACCGCACAACATCTTCGACCGCAGATCTTGGCGACCACATCAAGACCAAGTAAAGACAAACTTGATTTAAACGTTGCAAATTCAAATATGAATTTGGTCGTACAAGATAGTACATCTGGACCACTAACTTCTGCAACTACAAGACAAAGATGTGAGCTCCAATCAGAATGCTCCAGCTCATCATCTTCTAACAGCTATGTCTCTTACCCAAGGCTATAAATAGCCCTTACTTTCTTTATTGAAATTGTGCTGAGATTCAAAGAGAGAAATTGCTGTTAAAATACTTGGTGATTGAAGATCATACTCAAGATTTCCAGAATCATTTGAATCTTCAAGCCTTCGCCTTCAAATCTTCAAAGATCCCCAGTAACCTTCAAGCAAATCAAATCTCAAGCCCAGCAACACATAAAGATTCATTAGGCTCTTAATTATATAGATTATATAGAGCTCTTGATTCTTACACACACACACCCCAATTGATCAATCACATAGATTGCATCATTAGGATACACTAGCCTAAGTCTAGAATTTGTTCTTCATAGAAAGTAGGTGTTGATTCAATACTTCATCTTTGTAATTTGTACTCAAGAAGAATCAATATATCCTCCATTCAAAATCCAAGACTGACCATCTTGGTAAAGGACGTAGATCTTTTAACAGATCGAACCTTTCCAAATCATTGTGTCATTTAATTCTGCAAATTTACTTTCTGCAATTGTTTGATTGTTCATAGTAATTTTGTTTGTCGTTTAGTGTGTTGATCTTTACAGACATTCAAACTTCTGTGAATTGTGTTTGTTGCTTGCCTATTGCTTTAGTTACTACTTCTGATTACTTATCTTTTGCCAAAACTCTTAGACACAAACCTTCATTTTCAACCTACCTTGTTAGTAACCTTGCTTACCGCAAATCGCCGAATGCAAGGTTACCTACCGCAATATCGCTGACCGCAGCAATTGCCTACCGCAAATAGAACCTCTCAATTTACTCTATCTTTGCCGACCGTAATATTGCCTACCGCAATATTGCTGACCGTACTATTTGCTTACCTAATCGTTTTAACTTCAAAACCAACTCTACCTCGTTTTTATCGAAAACTTCCGCTGTGCATTTTACTTTGAACTAGTGGTTTTTACTTGACCATAAAACTCAATAGTAAGCATAAGGTTGAATTTAGAAAAAGGGTTGATAATTTTAATAGGATATTCACCCCCCCCTCTCACCTCTTTTCATACCCTTGTTGTGTCTTTGGGACCAACACTAGTCCCAAACCTAGGAAAGTCTTGGTCCTTCACACCAGTTTCTCTAAGCCATGGCCTCATGCTTAGAATACAATATTCTTTCCAAACCCTTGTTTGAAACCCTAGCATCTAGGAAATTCCCAAACCTCAACCTTTCCAAGCCCTAGCACTAAGCCTAGGATACAATACTCTCCTCATGCTTAATGAACTCCAATCCCTAGCCCGTAAGCCTAAGAAACCCACATTATCTCCAAGACATAATCTAAAGCCTAAGAAACTGTGACATCTTTGGCATCCCTATCTCAAAACTAGGAAATCACCATCTTCCTTATTCCCTTTCCTTAAAAAGCCTTAGGTCCTACCCCTAGGCAACCAAGAAAAATGTACCTTACCTAATGCTTTCATCTCAATGGCTCGTGGCCTCATATTATGTATTCCCTCCTAATTTAGGGTAAGTGGATCCCAAACACTACACTTTCCGTGGTCGTCCTTCACTCACCAAAGAGTCCTTTAACTTTGCGACTCCCCGAGAGTCTATCACCTTTGTGACTCCCCGAGAGTCTGTCACCTTTGTGACTCCCCGAGAGCTCATCCATTTTGTGACTCCCCGAGAGCTCATCCCTTTTGTGATTCCCCGAGAGTATATCACCTTTGTGACTCCCTGAGAGTTCATCCCGTTTGCGACTTCATAACAATCCACATCTTTGCCTCCACATGCAGATTTTCCGTTTTACCCCTGGTTTATTTCGTGTTTGTTCAATTTAGGTATCCTTAACCTATTTTAACCGAAATTCGTTACCTTTGGGTCCGGAAAGCCCCTCAAAATTTCTATCTCTCTCGAAATTCTTGCCGCAATTCACAGGAACGACGTTTCTATATTGTGTGCGCCCCGAACACTTGCTTAGGACTATCATGATTCGCAGAGGCCCGTCTACCCCTATATCATGTGTGTTCTAGATCTGTCGCGGTTGAGAGAAGCTCGTTTGTTTCTACATTGCATAAGGTCTAGCATTGATCATCATGATTAACAGAGGCCCGTCTACCTCTATATCATGTATGTTATAGATCTGTCGCGGTTGAGAGAAGATCGTTTGTTTCTACATTGCGTAAGGTCCAACATTGATCATCATGATTAACAGAGGCCCGTCAACCTTTATATCATGTATGTTCTAGATCTGTCGCGGTTGAGAGAAGCTCATTTGTTTCTACATTGCGTAAGGTCCAGCATTGACCATCATGATTAACAGAGGCCCGTCTACCTCTATATCATGTATGTTATAGATCTGTCGCGGTTGAGAGAAGCTCGTTTGTTTCTACATTGCATAAGGTTTAGCATTTATCATCATGATTAATAGAGGCCCGTCTACCTCTATATCATGTATGATTCTAGATCTGTCATGGTTGAGAGAAGCTTGTTTGTTTCTACATCGCGTAAGCTCCGGCTATTACCATTTTACCA
Organism: Campanula takesimana; assembly: GCA_026119855.1. Classification (NCBI taxonomy): domain Eukaryota; kingdom Viridiplantae; phylum Streptophyta; class Magnoliopsida; order Asterales; family Campanulaceae; genus Campanula; species Campanula takesimana. The sequence continues at coordinate 130,398 of JAOWBW010001037.1, read as the reverse complement.
TCTTAGGATTATTTAGATCCTGCCGTCGATATGTCTCGCACCATTATTGTCCTTACTTCCTTTCCCCAGTAGAGTCCGAACAATGACTTTATTGCTTGACGAATGTTCAGTCTTCATACAGGATAGTGTCTGTAGGATTGTTATCCCCAGCAGGAGCCTGATGTCCGTTTCCCTTACGAATGTTTAGTCTTCATACAGGATAGTGTCCGTAGGATTGTTATCCCCAGCAAGAGCCTGATGTCTCGTTTCCCTTACGAATGTTCATTCTTCATATAGGATAGTGTCCGTAGGATTGTTATCCCTAACAGGAGCCTGATGTCTCGTTTCCATTACGAATGTTCGGTCTTCATACATGATAGTGTCCGTAGGATTGTTATCCCCAGCAGGAGCCTGATGTCTTGTTTATTTCTTCCTTCTTTCCCCAGTATCTCCGAACTACGACCGGCTTGATTCCTCCGAGGATACGTAGGAAGCCTGAAAAGGTTCAGCCACCCGACCGCCATGGTCATTTCCTATCCCCTCCGAACTACGACCGGCTTGATTCCCCGAGGATACGTAGGAAGCCTGAAAAGGTTCAGCCACTCGACCAACTTGGTCATTGCTCATCCCCAGTGGACTTTTCCCTAGCAACTTGAAGTTATCACCAGCAGAAGGCGTAACTCTCCATTAGAGGACAATTGCTCGCAATTCCCCTAGTGGATTTGATTACGTCTGGATTGATTCCTCCGAGGATACGTAGGTCGTCTGCCAAGGTTCAGCCGTCCCATCACCTTTCATCTATTTTGAAACTCATGTTTCAGAACAGATCCTTCTTTTATCGTCGACCCTCCATTGCCTTTCAAGAAGCGTCGCCGAGGGGCTACTGTTAGTACCCGATCCGAAAATGAGTTTATTAGGGCTTTCCCAAATATACAAGGACTTTATAGGGATTAGAAACCTTACAAAATACTTTTCTTGGATTCCCAAAATATAGCTCATTATTTTAGGAAAATCTAGAATGACTTAAAATTACAGTCGTCAAGGAAACAGTCATAACTTTTGACTCTGGATGAATTACGGAACGCATCGCATATCAAATCAAACGCGAGAGAAAGAAGAACAAGAAAACAATGACCCTAGCCGCGCGACCACATCCCCCCATGGCCGGGAGGCCATGTTTTCCCTTGGCCACGCGGCCACTTTTGACCTTGGCCACGCGGCCACATCTGCCTCAGGTGATCTGGACCGTCAGATCTCCCCCTCAGTTTACTATATAAACCTATCCTTACATCTAGGTTTAGGCCCCAATTTTTGGAGAGCTTAGATCCGAATTTTGGAGCTCACAAGTGACAATTTTGATCCCAAATCAAGTCATTTAAGCATCCAAGAACACTCCAAGAATCCCAAGAAGATCTAGGTTTATTTCTTGCCAACATAGGTAAGTTTTCTAACTTTTTCTTCATGTTCTTGCCATGTTCTTAGTTTAGATCCATAATATTCATGTTCCTAACATGTTTATTCATATGTCCATCATATTATTCATATGTTCATAATATGTTCTTCGCATGTTCTTCATGTTCTTAGATTAAAACCTTATTTATGCTAGATTTAGGGTTGCAATTTTCATGTTAACATGTTATTTCATAGCCGATGATGATCTAGGGTTCATCAACCCGAACATGATCTAGGAACTACTTCTAAACCCTAATCTTTAGGTAATTCCCCCATCATTATGCATGATCCCGATTCTCCTACCTATTCTAAATTCTTCTCAAACTACGCTGACATGAGCTTCTCACATTGAGAGGAACGTAGGCAATCTTCGGATTTGGTCTCTAAACACCGCACACTACATACACCGCATCATGATAGAAAGATCGATCATTCGGTCAATAGGAGTGATAACGCTTAATATTCTTCTCTTGTTGTAATTTGACCCCCGAACCCATTAACATGCTTTTTCTCAATGTTTTGGCTATAATTAAAACGGCGTGGCGACTCTCATATTTTCAATGTTGCTATGAATATCTCAATTTCAAACACACGTATTCACAGAATCCATCTCATAAAAGAACCCACGGTTGACAAACTGGGCACGAGCTAAATCATTTAACAGTCAGAAATAAAACTAAAATCAAAGAATATGTGTGCTAGAATTAGGGCCTATTTGTTACACAGGTACAAACCCAAAAAGAAAAAAAATGTCTCCGCCTACACCAAGGCAATAAATACACCAACGAAACAAAAGGAGGGGACGGGAGATCCTATCTACTCTGGCATCAAGAGGAAGAAGACGTCGCCACTGCCGCGTCATCACTCGTCTGTCCGAGGTCTCTTCTCGCAAGCGACTGACTCTGCGGTCTGGCGAGCCAATCAGCCTAAGAGCCTCACTGTGTCGCTCTTCACCTTCTTGGCGTAGGCCATGAACTGGGCAAGCCTTCCCGTAACCTCTCTATACTCAGTAATGGGTACTTGTTGAAGAGAAACAAATGAAATTATCAAAATCATCAAATAAAGGATAAGCAGAGACATGAAATGGTAAAGTGATGAAAAATGACAAAAGAAGGTCATGAGTTATACCATGGTCGCGTCAGCGGGAGGTATGAGTCCCTCTGGCATATCATACTCAGCGGGAAGACTCTCGATACTCTCTACCCCCTCAGCCATGCTGTAGGAAAAGGAAGCTGGTCCAAGCTGTGGATGAAAAGGGACATGAACAACCCCCTGAGCCTGAGCCTGGTCACCCTCCAAGATCAGCCGAGGCATAAGACGGGTCAGAAAATCCTGATAATCAACCTCAAGATGCATGAGGTCGAAGGCAACCTGACCAATCACGAGGTCCCCTCTCTCCTCATCCCCGATGGCATAGAAGTTAAACATGTGAGCCAGTGGGTCAAATGGGACGATAAGGTCCAGCCTACCGCCATTCTACTGGCGAGAGACTCGTTCTCCCAAGTAAAAGCATCCCCCACAGAGGCCAATCATCAGCAATCTCAAGCCCGCATGCCAATAAGCATGCTCAATCCTGTAGACACCCCGCCTTGGACCGCTCACCCCGATTGCACACTTGGTTTTGTGTTTCTCCCTCTTCTAAGTGTTTTATGTTAGTTTCTGTTACTTTGGTTAAGTTCCAGACGGACTCCGTTAAGTCCCGGGACTAAACTGAATAACAGTTCTAACTTTCTAGTCCATTCTGTCAAAATTTGCTTCTCGGAGTCGCGCGCCTCTGCACCTTGAGGCCAGACGCGCGCGCCTTCCACCGCCTAGGTGGGATGCGCGCGCTTCTGGGGTGTGTCAGTTACAGATTCTGCCCAAGAATTTCTCCCTTGCTCATTATACATGATTTTACCTGGGAAAGATTTCTTAGAGACTCTGTTTGGCTCCAAAAAACAATCATTTTCAACTATAAAAACCCCTCCAATCCATCATTGGAGGAGGACCTTGGAAATCATCATTTTAGACTTTTTTACTCACTTCTTGCCTAAACCTTTCCTTTGGGATTTCTTCAACAAAAGTACTCAACCTCTTCTTCAAGGCTTTACAAGAGGTTCTCTTTTGAAGGATACTATAGGTAAATGTCTTAAGCACTTCTCTTCTTCTTCTTCTTCAATCAAATGTGCAATCACCCAAAACCATTTGGACATGACACCAATGGTCCTTTCATTACATTGAATTGGCCTATGAGTCATCTCCCTACATTTTAACTCTAAAACCCCCTTTTTATCATCATTTTAATAGGAAGAACACATTTATCTTTAAAAGTGAATTATGAACAAACAAGACCGACTTTCCTCAGTCGAAATGGGTGTTTAAGTACTTCCCATTTCGTAACCTAACCCCCGAACCCCTCATCTCAAGAATCTTTGGTTTCGTAATCAATAAAAAAGGCTATTTTCTTAGGTTTTCTCGCGTTCCTCTAAAACATGGGTGGCGACTCTAAAACACAATTAGACATCCTAGGTGATTCAAGCGCTCTAGCCAAGCCGTGGGGTCCCCCCTGGGGTATCTAGAGTGGCGACTCCGCTGGGGACGCTTGAGGGTTAAACTTGTGTTTCTGTTCATAATTCACTTTTCTGGGCATTCTGGAAATTGACATGGGAAGCGCGCGCCTCGTACCTTCATGGTCCAAAGCGCGTGCGTCCCGCGTGAAATTCCAGAATCGCCTGCCTTCCATATGTTCTTCCTATTCTTCCTACTATTTCGTGCTGACAAACATTACAGGGGTTCCATCACACAATCAGGACCAGTGCAATCCCCTGAGTCCATAAGTTTCTGACAATCTGACAGGTGAGCCCAGAAGCGGGCGCCTCCCAGATACAATGCGCCAGGCGCGCGCCAACACTAGCCAGAGGCGCGCGCTTCTGGGTCAATTTCCAGGGCAAGAACAGGTTTCAGTGACTGAACAGAACAGTGGGGTGTGGGCACAGTTGCCTGCATCAGGACAGAATTGAACCCTTGGACTGTTTAATTTTTACGTTTTATTTACCGGTCACACGGGTGATTCGGGAGTTGTAATTTACGTGCTTATGTGTTTTTTTTTAATCTTTTCTTTTCATAAAAAAAAAGTAAAAAAATTTTGTCACGTGATGGACCTCACACTACGCGCACAATTCTTATCAACTGCTCACTATCGAGTCGCACAAGTCCAACCCCAAACCTGTCGAGGCCCGTCCTAGAAAGTTTCAAGCTCCACTCGACCTTGGCTATTTCGAAGAGGTAAACCTCAGCCCGTGGCGTAGTTCATGATTACATGCCGAGGGTGACCTTTAAGCCTCATATTTAAGCCGAGCACAAACCACACAATTCTAGTTAGGGTCTAACACTCCGTGACCAATTCGGTTTCCATGTACCGAGATTTCCCTAAACTAATGTTTTCAAATCATACATGCCAACTTATTGAAACTGACACAATAAAAATCCGTCCCCAAAAGTGGTTATCTTGGACGAAAATAAAAAATCCGTCCCCGCATGTATGCTTTACTACATTAATTTAGTTTAATCCCGACACATGTAGGATTCACAAGCGCGATGGAATCCGATGAGTATATGGGACCGCGAGATGGTCTATATACTAGTGTGACGATTCCATTATCTTCTTAGAAACCCCAAAAGGGACCCATTCCCTCCGACTTATAAAATAAAAAAAATAGAGTCTTTTTTTTCTTATGTGGTTCGAGTCGTGTGCCCAACTGTGTGTTCTCAACCTCTTCATGGACCGAAAGTGTGAACCGAGACTGACAAGGGCTACTTCTCCAATTATAGGTCCGATTGATACTCTCCGCATCTACAGGGATTCATCCAACAGGCTTGTCCGTGAACCAACCACTCCAACAGCTTCTACATCATCAATGGCCGGCGACTCCAGCACCAACAACGCCATGACTCTCGAACAACTTTCTGCCATGGTTCAAACATTCCAACAACAAGTCTCTACCCTTAACCAAGAGGCTCAAACCAAATAAGCCTTGTGGCAAGCTCATGTCGACAGTCAAAGGGAGGCCCACGAGGCCGAGGTTGACCAATTGAAAGCCAAGCTCCTCAAGCTCTCCAAGAACAAGGGGGTTAATGACAATGAGGAATCCGAGTGGACCGAGGGTTTGTTTGAAAGCCCATATGTCACCCGCCCGCACAAAAAAGTGGGGAAACCAAGCACCGACAACAGCGACCCCAAAATGGTCGATTCCATTATGGCCTACATTGATCAGAATTCGACGGCCTCAACATGGGAAAAGGCTCCAACACAAGACTTTATCAGTCATCCATCCTTATGAGCACGATGGCCGCTCTCCCCGACAAATTCAAGATGCCCGACATTAGCAAGTTTAAGGGCAACTCATGCCCGATGGCTCACATCGAGACTTACATTTGGGCTATGGTTCTGAAGAAGGTCTCCCCAAAGTTATGGCTCAATGCTTTCCTCTCACTCTCGAGGGGGCAGCAAAGGATTGGTATGCAACTCTCCCGCTCACTGTCCATCTTGATTGGGATGCCGCTATGCTTGCCTTCAAAAATCAATATCAAGGCAACACCACTCACCGGCCCACAAGGAAAGAGCTCGAGAACACCACTCAAAGAGACAACGAGTCCTTCATTGACTTCACGAGGAGATGGAATGACAAACTCTCTGAAATTGTTGAGAGGCCAAACACAAAAGAGCAAATGGACATCTTTCTCAAGTGTCTCAAGATTGATCTCCGCACCCACCTAAGTGGGGCTTGCTACTCCGACTTTTCCCAAATGTATGAGGCGGGGGTACGCATGGATGACTTTCTCAAGGAGATTAAAAAGGCTACTCCTACTTACCGATGCAAGGCCGCCTCTAGTTCAAACAAAGAGGCTTCTATCAAGCCGTTACTACTGACAAGGGGAATTACAAGAAGGTTCCCCCACCACAAGGCAAGCGGTTCCAAAACGACCGCGTCTACACTCCTCTCAACGGCATGACCATCACCGAGGCCTATGAAGCTCTAAAGGCCAAGGGACAAATCACCCCCCTTCAAGGGTACAAGCAACCACAACCGCTCCGTGCCAATCATGCTCACGACAAATGGTGTGACTACCATCAATGCACCGGCCACCTCACCGAGGATTGTTTCTCCATCCGCAACACTATCCAAGACCTCATAGACAAGAAGGAATTCATAATCCCTAATGAGGGTGGTGTCAATGTAATAGAGGTAGGAGAATTTGAAGGAACCACTCATTCGATCCCAATTGTGAATGAGGGCTCCGATGATATGAATAAACTTGATAATTCTTGTTATGTTGTGACTTATGATGAGATTATGAGGGAAGTCTTAGAGAATAGAAGAAGAAGCTACAAGGGACCATGAACGTGCTCACTCGCAGTGGCCGAGTAACAACGAGCGCAATCCCTCCCAATACCGCAGCAACCAGCACCTCTTTTCAAAGATCGCAAGCACGCGACATACCCGAAGATCCTTTCTTAACACAACTCAAGAAGACGCAAGCCAACATATCCATCTGGGACCTTATTGCATCATCAAAGAAACACCGATACCTCATCATCAAGAACTTGGATGACAGATCAGTCTCTCCCGACACGACTCCTGAGGACCTTACAGCAATGATAGGTCACATTTACTTCGGCAATGTCATCACTTTTGCCGACATGGACCTCCCGCCATTTGGGTCCGAACACAATGAAGCCATCTACCTCAAAGTAAAGGCAAGGGGGAGACCCATCTAAAGAGTTCTAGTAGACGGTGGTTCTGCACTCAACTTAATGCCTAGCCGAGTCATGGGCATAATGGGGCTCAAAAGCTCCGATTTACAACCCTCCGCACAAGTCATTAGAGGGTACGATAGCACTGCCCGTACAGTCATGGGAATGATAGAAGTTGATATCGAATTTGGAAACATGATCATGTCCGTCCCATTCCAAGTACTTGATGTCCCTGCTTCATTCAACTTACTCCTGGGCCGACCTTGGATCCACAGTTCCAATGCGGTACCTTCCACACTCCATCAGTGTGTCAAGAACAGAAATGGGGACGAGATAGTCACCATCATGGCCGAGAATGTCACCATCCACAGAAATGGGGGACAACCCGTTCACCAAGTCCAACATGGGATAGAAGATGCCACTCTCTCCGGCGTCAACACCATCGACAAAGAAGGGGGAAACAGACAATGGACCCTCGGCAATCCTAAAATCCTCCGCATGATGAGGAACATGAATCACTTTCCCGGTCTAGGCCTAGGGAAGCATCAACAAGGGATATTACACCCGGTAGAAATTCCTTTTGTCAAGAACAAGTTTGGTCTGGGGTACGAGCCTACCGAAGATGACTTGAGATACGAGCAAGCAGTCAAGAACCAAAAGCCAAGCTCGCAAAGAAGGGCGACAATATGAAATCCCTAACTTGAGGCCTTACCGCAACACACTAAAAGGTTATTTTGTTCGCCAAGGGGAATATGTTCCGTACATGATCTTTCCTGAACCATGGGTTAACGACAAGGGCGTCAGAAAGCCCGGTCTCGAGATCTTCACTGATTGTGAAATACCGACACAAGAAAGGGAACCTACTCCGATGTCACCCCGAGAGTGGTGGGGCAAGAAAGTGATTATAGAGTCCAAGGTAGAGATTACCGTGGGAGAAGGATTATCCGATCTAGCCTCCATGTTCGAAGAATTTTCCATCATGGACGATTGTCAAGTCAACGCCATCTACGACACCGTTGTCAGAAAGGAAACCATCAGTGAGATCCCGCCAAGCTCCGAGCCAATCAATAACTGGTATTCAACGAAGGGGCCCTTAGTGTCCGAAGATTTCTTGGTCCGAGAAATGGGTTGCATACCCCGTACAGCAACAAAGGAATAGCTCACACTTACTTTCAAGTCCGAGAGTGTTTCTAATGCCCTCACCCAATAGGATATGGAGGCAATAGCCGAGCGTGTGTTTCCTTTCTTTGCTAATGAAAAATTCGATATTTCTGAGTACCCCGAGATTGCAAACATCATAAATGATGAATTAACTAATAACAAACTTAATGAATAAGTTAATAACGATTCAAATTATGATGAAATAGACCACAAAACATAACATACCTAAATGAACTAGCTCAACAGGTTCGTTGTCGTGGTGAAAATGGTCCAGGGGCTGATGAGGAATTGCATGTTGTTAATCTGGGTACCGACGAAGAGCCGAAAGAAACGAAGATTGGCAGCTTCTTCAAGGGGGAAGACAAAGACAAATTGACTGCACTGCTCAGAGAATTTGTGGATGTATTCGCATGGTCGTACAAAGACATGCCGGGTTTGGACAAAAAGGTCGCGGAGCACAGAATTCCGATCAGAGAGGACGCCAAGCCAGTAAAGCAGAAGCTCAGAAAGATCAAGCCAGAATGGTCTCTACAAGTCAAAGAAGAGATTGAAAAGCTCCTCAGTGTGGGTTTCATCAAAGTCATTGAGTATCCGACTTGGCTAGCCAACATTGTGATAGTCAGAAAGGCAAACGGCAAGGTTTGAGTTTGTGTGGACTTCCAGGATTTGAACAAAGCTTCCCTGAAAGATGATTTTCCACTACCAAACATCGACATGCTCGTCGATTCAACTGCCAACTATGAAGTCCGCTCATTTGTGGACGGTTTTGCCAGTTACAATCAGGTTCTCATGTCCGAAGAGGATCAACACAAGACAGCTTTCACAACTCCGTGGGGCACTTTCTGCTACACAGTCATGCCATTCGAACTAAGGAACGCTGGGGATACTTACCAGAGGGCTGTTACTGATCTATTCCATGACATTATTCATAAATAGATCGAGGTCTATGTAGACGGCATGATCATCCATTCAAAGGGAACCAATGGTCAACATTTGATCGACCTTCGCAAATTCTTTGAAAGGCTTCGACAACACAAGATGAGACTCAATCCCGCAAAGTGCACTTTTGGGGTCATCAGAGGAAAGGTTCTAGGTTACATGGTCACCGAAAGAGGAATTGAAGCCGATCCCTCCAAGATCAAGGCAATCATTGACATGCCTCCCCCAAGGACGCAGAAAGAAATCAAAGGTTTCATGGGCAGACTTCAATACATCAGTCGGTTTGTGCGCCAACTCACCTCCATGTGTAAGCCAATCTTCAAGATACTAAAAAAGAATGTGGCTCTAGAATGGACCGATGCGTGCCAAAAAGCCTTCGACCAAGTGAAGCATTACTTGACATGCCCTCCAGTTTTGGTTCCACCACACGAAGAGAAGCCTCTCTTGCTCTATCTCACTGTCAATAATGAAGCCCTAGGGGCTATGTTAGCACAAGAACAGCGAGAATCCACAAAAGAGAATGCTATCTACTTTGTCAGCCGCCGGTTTCAAGAAGCTGAAAAGAAATACTCTGTCTTAGAGAAGTCTTGTTCTGCATTGGTTTGGGTTACTCAAAAGCTCAAGCATTACATGGAAGCCTTCCCAATCAAGTTAGTAGCAAAAGTGGACCCGCTTCGCTACATCTTCGAAAATCCTTTCATGTCAACAAGAATAGACAAATGGTATTTCATGCTCGCCGTCTACGATATCACTTACGTCACACTCAAATCCATCAGGGGGAAAGTATTCAGTGATCAGCTTGCTGAATTTCCGTGTGACGAAGTGAAGGGGGAAGATGTACAGTTCCCCGACGAGCATTTAATTTGTGATACAACAGAAGAAAATAAGTGGCAACTTTTTTTCGATGGCGCAGCCAATAAGCATGGGTATGGCATAGGGATGTTACTTGTTGATCCAAAGGACATGTATACTCCAATCGCCATCCGCCTTGAATTTGAAGCCACTAACAACACCACTGAGTACGAAGCTTGCATAGCGGGGCTCGAAGCAGCCCTCGAAAGAAATGTCACAAGTTTAGAAGTATTCGGTGATTCCTTGCTCATCATCAACCAGACATCCAGAAAGTGGAAGATTCAAGACTCGACTCTGCAACGGTATGGTCAACATCTCGAGGAGTTGGTTGAACAATTTCAAGAAATCACCTTCAATTACCTGCCAAGGGACAAAAACCGTTTTGCTGATGCAGTAGCCACCATCGCTTCACTGGTTGAAATGCCTGAGGGTAAAATGGTGAAGCCCTTCAAAATTTCCCGAAGGAATAGTCCGGCATACTGCATGAGTATCGAGATCAACGAGGTCCAGACAAACTCCCCGTGGTACGCGGATATCATGAATTTCCTCAAGGATGGTGCTTATCCCGAGAATAGCAATAAGAAGTCTCAAATGGCGTTGCAAAGACTAGCCTCTCGATACGTACTGATTGGGGACAGAGTCTATAAAAGGCACCACGAAGGGATCAATCTCCTATAGGAAATAATGCATGAGATCCACGAAGGTGAATGTGGGCCTCACATGAACAGGTTTATGCTGACCAAGAAGATACTCCGCATGGGTTATTATTGGAGTACCATGGAAAGGGACTGCATCGAGAAGGTCAAGAGGTGCGCCAAATGCCAATTCCATGCCAATCTACAGCACGCTCCACCCTCGCAGCTTTACAATATGACTACGCCTTGGCCTTTCTCTTGTTGGGGCATAGACATCATCGGCAAAGTTCACCCTACTAGAAGCAACGGATAATCTTTCGTCCTAGTAGCCGTGGACTATTTTACAAAATGGGTCGAAGCACAGGCTTACCGAGTTCTCAACGCCAAGAAAGTGGCCGAATTCGTGAAAACCCACATCATGTGCCGATACGGCGTTCCTCATGAGATCATCTCAGACAACGGCTCTCACTTCGAGAAAGAGATGGACACACTCCTGGTAGAATACAAGATCACTAAGCACAAGTCATCTCCATACCGCCCTCAAGCAAACGGTGCGGTCGAGGCAGCTAATAAGACAATCGAGACCATTGTGAAGAAAATGGCCTCTACTGGAAGGGATTGGCCCGAAAAGCTACCTCTAGCGTTATGGGGATATCGCACGTCGATACGGATAGCGACTGGAGAAACTCCTTATGCACTGGTATATGGTTCCGAAGCTGTACTACCAATAGAGCTCGAAGTTCCATCCCTACGGGTCCTCCTCGAGAACCAAGTCAACGAAGTCGACTGGATGCAAAGTCGATATGAACAGCTAGCCCTACTCGACGAGAAAAGCCTAAGGACAATCGAGCGTACGAGGGCCTATCAACAAAGAATGGCTAGGGCTTTCAACTAAAAGGTGAAGCCCCGAAATATCAGTGTGAGAGATTTGGTCCTAAGACAACACCCTCCTAATACCATGAACCCCCTTGGAAATGGGGACCCCGATGGATTGGTCCGTACGTAGTCAAGAAGATACTAAGCGGCGGTGCAGTCCGACTTGTGGGCTTAGACGGAGATCATCTGCCAAAGGAAGTCAACCTTGACAAATTGAAGAGATTTTACGTCTAACAAACAAAGACCAAAAAAAAAAAAAAGAGCTCGCTAGGTTGAAAACCCGCAAGGGCGGCCTAGGCAAAAATTAGAGCACGTGCAAAAAATAAGCCCGCTAGATTGAAAACCCGAAGGGCGGTCTAGGCAAAAAACAGGGTGCAGACAAAAAAAAAATGGTCTTCGTTTGTTTGAACTACGGAGACCTGAGCCTCTACACTGTAGGAACGTAGGCAACCTTCGGGTGCGGTCTAAAACATAAACAAATACCCAAATCATTTTCAAATTAACGAGATGCAATTTTTATTCATTGCTTGAACTATTTTTATCATTGCAACGGAAATGCTGAGCTATTAAAATACATTAAAACATTAAATCCTAACAAGTGGTCTATTTTAATTGCAATCTCTCGGGGGTACTAGGAAAAATCTAATCTTCTCTTGGCCTTTGAAGGAACACCCGAACGACCATCAATCCTACTCTTCTTGGGAGGCCTAGGGACACTGATGCGGACCGATATCTTCTGCGCAACCGAGTGCCTCCGAGCATAAAAGTCATCCAACGGGGTACTGTAGATACCCCGGGGGAACCACGGCTTGGCTAGAGCGCGTGAATTATCCCAGGATGTCTAACTTGTTTTTAGAGTCGCCACCTATGTTTTGAGGAACATAAGAAAAACCGATTGATAATAGCCTAAGTGTGATCACGAAAACAGAGATTCTTTGTTTTGAGGTTCGGGGGTTAGGTTATGAGATGGGAAGTACCGAAACACCCATCTCGCCCAACTAAAGTTGGTCTTGCTTGATCAAAATCTACATGAATGATAAACGTTCTTCTTCTTCTTCTTCTTTAAATCATAAAAGGGGTTTTAAAATAGAGTTTGGAATGTAGGAGATAACTCTTTAACCGACCTCAATGAGATGAGGTGATCATTAGAGTCATGTCCCAAAATGATTTGGGTGATTGCACTTTGATAAAACAAAAGAAAGAGAAAAGAGATGAAGTTAGAGAAGATGAAAGAAATAACTTTACCTAGACTTCAAGAGACTTCAAACACTTCTTGATGAATTCTTTGGAGAAATCCTTTGGAAATGATTTGTAAGTGTGAGATTTTTAGTGTCTTATTGAGAATGTAAGATTGAGAGCCTAAGGTCCTTGAAAATGGAGGTAAAGGGGGGGGGGGGTTTATAGGTGAAAGAGAGATGTTTTTGGTGCCAAAACTCAGTCACCAAGAAATCTTTCCCGGGCAAAATCCTGTAAATTGAGTAAGGGAGAGAATCCTGGCTAGAAATCTGTAACCGACGCCCAGAGGCGCGCGCTTCCTGCTTTGGGGGCGGGAGGCGCGCGCGTCTGGATCCGCATGTCGGAGGCGCGCGACTCAGAGAAGGCAATTTTGACAGAATGGACTAGAAAGTCAGCCCTATTATTCAGTTTAGTCCCTGGACTTAACAAAGTCAGTTAGGAACTTAACGGAAGTGAAAGAAACTAACGAGAAACACTTAAAATGGGGAGAAACACAAGATCAAATGTGCAATCGGGGTGAGCGGTCCAAGGCGGAGTGTCTACAGAGCCCCTCGGCGACGTGGATTGCAAAGCAAAACGCGTCGACGAAAGTTAAAAACACCCGCCGAGGACATCACCAAGAAAAAGCAAAGACTCGATGAAAGCAGGAATTTGAAATTGCGAGAGATAGTGGTGCGCTCCCTGTGTGAGTGGCTTTTGTTGATAGAGGGGGTGGCATGATCCGTTAGGTGAACCTGCCGGCTGAATATGTTGAATGAGGCCGTTAGTGAACCTTTGAACGAGGCCGTTAGTGAACCTTTGGAGAGGCCTTTAGTGAACCTTTGAAGAGGCCGTTAGTGAACCTTTGAGGAGGCCGTTAGTGAACCTGTGAAGAGGCCGTTAGTGAACCTTTGAGGAGGCCGTTAGTGAACCTGTGAAGAGGCCCTTAGTGAACCTTTGAGGAGGACGTTAGTGAACCTTTGAGGACGAATCCGTTAGTGAAATCCGTTGATGAGGCCGTTAGTGAACCCTTGAATGAGGCCGTTAATGAACCTTTCTAGAGGCCGTTGGTGAACCTTTGGAGAGGCCGTTGGTGAACCTTTGGAGAGGCCGTTAGTGAACCTTTGAAGAGGCCGTTAGTGAAACTTTGTTGACGAATCCGTTAGTGAAATTCGTTGATGAAATATTGCTTTGAAGTCGCGTGCCACTTGGAGTCACACTTGAATTTTTGACTTGTGGGGTGCGGGCACAGTTGACCGCGACCAGAAGAATGTTCCTGCTGGGGATAAAATGTTGAGATTGACTCTTGAGGGGGGTATGGCACCCGTGACAGAACTTAGGGAGTTCGGAATCTGGAGAAGGACAACCTACTTTTGAGTGGGAGTTTCTATCCTACTTTCAATCTTTGACATGCCTTAAGGGCGGACCAGAAGAAGGTGTGCCCAACTGGGTGTCCGAGGACCGGGGCTGTGTCTTGATTTAGGCTGGAGATTTCTGACAAGGCCTTTTCTGAAGTGATCTAGACTTGGGAGGCGCGCGCTTTCCTCTGTAGGCTTGGGACGCGCGCGCATTTCAGACCGCTGGCGGGTGGCGCGCGCGTCTGGAAGGCGGAATTCCGGGCTTGACATTTGCTGGCCAAAAGACCCCCAACAGCTATAATATCAGCTTCTGTTCGACCACTTGATTCTCACAGCTCCTTTCTGCCATTTTTGAACATCATATTATTGCTCAACTTTGCTTGTGATCAATATTTTCCATGGCTTCCAATTCTTTTGTTCTTGATGCCAAGGTTGTTAGTGGGTATGAAAAGGACTTGGACACTTTTGTGTATTCTTTCAAGACCCATCCCAAGAAGGCCTTCATTAAACACTTCGGGTTCCGAATTCTTTTCACTTTGCGGATGTTGAAGCTGGATTGGGATTTGTTGAGAGCTTCCGCGGCTTTCTGGGATTGCGATAACCATACCTTCAACTTTTCAGCTAATGAAATGGTGCCGACTGTTGATGATTTCGGGGCCATCCTTGGCATGCCTTTGGCCGGTCGGATTGCCATCCCTAAATATCACCGTGGTGCTATTGACTCTTGGGTTGAGTTACTGAATCTCCCTGTTGAGGACGTGAGGAAGATGTTGCACGGTACTGTGATTGACATAACTGAGCTGCCGATGTTCTTCAGTTTACACTCGGAGGATCCGGTGGTTCAATCTTTTAAGAGGAATGCCATGGACGCTTGTCTCTTTAGTGAAGTACTGTTTGTCACACCCTTCGGGACTGCAGATGCGCAGTTGGCTGAGATTATTTTGCAAGCCAAGGAGCAACAATTTAGTATAATCCCTCTTATTGTAGGGGAGACGTTGCACGGCCTTGATGAGTTACATAGGACGGACAAGATGTGTCGGGGAAGCCCTTTGCTCTTGACCATATGGCTCCGAGAACACTTCAAGATTTATTCGGATGGTGATTTGTCTCCTTTTGCTGTTCATAGGAGGAAGCTGTTGATCCGGGATTTATCTGAAGATGGTTGGAAGAAATTCTTTGCCTCTCGGGTAACCGTCGATATTGAGTGGTGCCCTCCTTCTTGGGGTCTTCGTCCTTTTGTGGCATGGACTCTTGGTTTTCAGCACGTGGTTGTACCCGGCTTGATAGATTCTTCATTTTACCAGCCAGAGCGGGTTCTGCGGCAGTTTGGTCACCAACAGATAATTCCTTTTCCGAGGGACGGAATGCTTCGTCCAGTTGCTTATATGGGTCCGGACTTCTCGAGTGAGCTTCAGTCGGCTTGGGGAGATGATCTCAACCGTTGGGCTTTTGCTCCTCTGCATCGGGGGAGTGTCTTCCTTCCCGAGAGCTACTTGGATTATTTGTTTGGCACCCTTTACCGTGGCATCACTTGGGTCGATGTTCTTCGTGCCAAGATGTTGGGAAAGGGTTTTGAGCCTAGCAGCGCTTTGAGATATAGGGAGGCTGCTGCTGATTCGAGTAACATTCTTGCTGACCCTTTCGGTACTCCTTTGGATGACTTTTATGCTAGGAGACGTGCCGCAACACAGAGGGTTTCGGTGCGTATTAGTGCTCCTCCGTTATCCAAGAAGAAAAGGATTGAGAGACGATCGGGTGGTCCTTTGAAGGCTAAGAGAAAGTTGGAATTTTCTTAGTACCCTAAGAGATTGCAATTAAATTAGACCACTTTGTTTTAGGATTTAATGTTTTGATGTCTTTTGTTGCTCAATAAATCTATTGTAATGGCTTGAATAACTCATTGAATGAATAGAAATTGCATCTTGTTATTTGAAGTGAATTGGGTATTTTTGATATGTTTTAGACCGCACCCGAAGGTTGCCTACGTTCCTCCAGTTGGGAGGCTCAGGTCTCCGTAGTTCAAACAAACAAAGACATTTTTTTTTTTTTTTGTGTGTGTGTGCACCTTGTTTTTTGCCTAGACCGCCCTTTCGGGTTTTCAATCTAGCGGGCTTCTTTTTTGCACGTACTCTAATTTTTGCCTAGGCCACCCTTGCGGGTTTTCAACCTAGCGAGCGATTTTTTTTTTTTTATTAAGCATAGAACCTCTTGAGCTTGTCGAGGTTGACCTCCTTTGGCAGCTGGTCACCATCTAAATCCACGAGTCGGACTGCACCGCTGCTTAGTATCTTTTTGACCACGTACGGACCGATCCATCGGGGTCCCCATTTCCCTAAGGGATTCATGGCATTAGGAGGATGTTGTCTTAAGACCAGATCTCCCACATTGATGTTTCGAGGCTTCACCTTTTTGTTGAAAGCTCTTGCCATCTTTTGCTAATACGCCCTTGTGCGTTCGAGTGCTCTTAGCCTTTTCTCGTCGAGTAAGGCTAGCTGTTCATATCGACTTTGCATCCAGTCGACCTCGTTGACTTGATTCTCGAGGAGGACGCGTAGAGATGGGACTTCAAGTTCGATTGGGAGTACGGCTTCAGAACCATAGACTAATGCATAAGGAGTTTCTCCTGTTGCTGACTGTATTGATGTGCGGTAGCCCCACAATGCTAATGGTAGCTTCTCGGGCCAATCCCTTCCTGTTGAGGCCATTTTCTTGACGATGGTCTCGATGGTCTTATTTGATGCTTCAACCGCTCCATTTGCTTGGGGACGGTAAGGAGATGACTTGTTCTTGGTGATCTTGTATTCTACCAAAAGTGCATCCATTTCCTTTTCAATGTGAGAGCCGTTGTCGGAAATGATTTCATGAGGCACGCCGTATCGGCACATAATATTAATCTTTACAAATTCGGCCACTTTCTTGGCGTTGAGGGTCCGATAGGCTTGTGCTTCGACCCACTTTGTGAAGTAGTCGACGGCCACTAGGACAAATGACTGCCCATTGCTTCTGGCAGGATGGACTTTACCGATGATGTCTATCCCCCAACAAGAGAAAGGCCAATGTGTGACCATGTTGTAAAGTTGCAAGGGTGGAGCATGTTGCAGATTAGCATGGAATTGGCACTTGGCACACCTTTCTACTTTCTCGATACAGTCTCATTCCATAGTGCTCCAATAGTAACCAATGCGGAGTATCTTCTTGATTAGCATAAACCCATTCATGTGGGGTCCACACTCTCCTTCGTGCACTTCACACATTATCTCTTGAGCTTCGGCCTCATTGGCGCATAAGAGATTGATCCCGTCGTGGTGGGTTTTATAGACTCGGTCCCCAATCAGTACGTACCGAGAGGCTAGCCTTTGCAGAGCCGCTTGAGACTTCTTATTGCTATTCTCGGGATAAGTGCCATATTTGAGGAAATTCATGATATCCGAATACCACGGAGAGTTTGTTTGAACCTCGTTGATCTCGATACTCATGCAGTACGCCGGACTGTTCCTTCAGGCAATTTTGAAAGGCTTCACCGTTTTCCCTTTGGGCATTTCGACTAATGAAGCTATGGTGGCCAGTGCATCGGCGAAGCGATTTTTATCCCTTGGCAGGTAGTTGAAAGTGATCTCTTGGAATTGTTCAACCAATTCTTCAAGGTGCTGACCATACTGTTGGAGGGTCGGGTCTTGGATTCGCCATTTACCCGATTGCTGATTGATAAGGAGCAAAGAGTCGCCGAATACTTCTAGTTCCGTGACGTTTATTTTTCGAGAGCTGCTTCGAGCCCTGCTATGCATGCTTCGTACTCGGCAATGTTGTTGGTAGCTTCGAATTCCAGACTGATGGAAATGGGAATGTAGATGTCTTTTGGATCGACAAGCAATACTCCTATACCAAAACCGTGTTTATTGGCGGCGCCATCGAAAAAAAGTTTCCACTTATTTTCCTCGGTTGCAGTACAAATTAAATGCTCGTCGGGGAACTGTACGTCTTCCCCCTTCACTTCGTCACACGGGAATTCGGCAAGCTGGTCACTGAATACTTTCCCCCTGATGGATTTTAGTGTGACGTAAGTGATATCATAGCCGGCGAGCATGAAGTACCATTTGGCTATTCTTGTTGACATGAAAGGCTTCTCGAAGATGTAGCGGAGCGGGTCCACCTTTGCTACTAGCTTGATCGGAAAAGCTTCCATATAGTGTTTGAGCTTTTGAGTAACCCAAACCAATACTGCACATGACTTCTCTAAGACAGGGTAGTTCTTTTCGCCTCATTGGAATCGGCGACTGACAAAATAAATGGCATTCTCCTTTGTGGACTCTTGTTGATCTTGTGCTAACATAGCCCCTAGGGCTTCATCATTGACAGTGAGATAGAGCAAAAGAGGCTTCTCCTTGTGCTGCGGAACTAGAACAGGAGGGCGCATCAAGTAATGCTTCACTTGGTCGAAGGCTTCTTGGCACGCGTCGGTCCATTCTAGAGCCACATTCTTCTTGATTAGCTTGAAGATTGGCTCGCACATGGAAGTGAGTTGGTGCACAAACCGACTGATGTATTGCAGTTTCCCATGAAACCTTTGATCTCTTTCTGCGTCTTTGGAGGAGGCATGTCAATGATTGCCTTGATTTTGGAGGGATCTACTTCAATTCCCCTTTCAGTGACCAATAACCAAGGACTTTACCTCGGATAACCCCGAACGTGCACTTTGTAGGGTTGAGCCTCATCTTGTGTTGACGAAGCCTTTCGATGAACTTGCGGAGATCGATTAAATGTTGACCATCGGTCCCTTTGGAGTGAATGATCATGTCGTCCACATAGACCTCGATTTCTTTGTGAATCATATCGTGGAACAAGTCTGTCACGGCTCTTTGGTAGGAAGCCCCAGCGTTTCTTAACCCAAATGGCATGACTGTGTAGCAAAAGGTACCCCACGGTGTTGTGAAGGCTGTCTTATGTTGATCTTCCTCGGCCATGAGAATCTGATTGTACCCAGCGAACCCATCCACGAATGAGCGAACCTCGTAGGAAGCAGTGGAGTCGACCAGCATGTCGATGTTAGGGAGTGGAAAATCGTCTTTCGGGGAAGCTTTGTTCAAATCCCGGAAGTCCACACAAACTCGAACCTTGCCGTTTGCCTTTCTGACTGTCACGATGTTGGCTAACCATGTCGGATACTCGATAACCTTGATGAAACCCACACTGAGGAGCTTTTCGATCTCTTCTTTGACTTGCAGAGACCATTCTGGCTTGATCTTTCTGAGCTTCTGTTTTACCGGCTTGGCATCTTCTCTGATCGGAATTCTGTGCTCCGCTACCTTTCTGTCCAAACCCGGCATGTCTTTGTATGACCATGCGAACACATCCACGAACTCCCGTAGTAGTGCAGTCAATCTGTCTCTGTCGTCCCCTTGAAGAAGCTTCCGATCTTAGTTTCCCTTGGCTCTTCGTCGGTACCCAGATTAACAACATGCAATTCTTCGTCAGCCCCTGGACCATTTTCACCACGACTACGGACCTGTTGAGCAAGTTCATTTAAGTATGTTGTGTTTTCGTGGTCTATTTCATCATAATTTGAATCGTTATTAACTTGTTCATTAAGTTCATTATTAGTTAATTCATCATTTATGATATTTGCAATCTCAGGGTACTCAGAAATATCAAATTTTTCATTAGCAAAGAAAGGAAACACACGCTCGGCTATGGCCTCCATATCCTCTTGGGTGAGGGTATTAGAGACACTCTTGGACTTGAAAGTAAGTATGAGCCGCTCTTCCTTTGTTGCTGTGCGGGGTATGCAACCCATTTCTTGGACTAAGAATTCCTCAGATACCACGGGCCCTTTCGTAGAATACCAATTGTTGATCGGCTTGGAGCTTGGCGGGATCTCACTGATAGTCTCATTCATGATGACGGTGTCATGGATGGCGTTGACTTGACATTCATTCATTATGGCAAGCTCTTCGAACATAGAGGCTAAATCTGTCGGTTCTTCCCCCACGATGATTTCTATCTCGGACTCTATAGTCACCTTCCTTCCCCACCATTCACGGGGATACATGGGAGTTGGTTCCCTTTCGGATTTCTGGATCTCACAATCGGAGAAGATTTCGAGACCGGGCTTTTTGACACCCTTATTGTTAACCCATGGCTCGGGAAAGATCATGTATGGAACGTCTTCCCCTTGGCGGAAAAAATAGCCATTCAACGTCTTGCGGTAAGGCCTTAGATTAGGGACCTCATAACGACGGCCTTCTTTACGAGCTCGGGCCTTTTCATTCTTGATCGCTTGCTCTTGTTTCAAGTCTTCTCTGGAAGGCTCGTACCCTAAACCGAATGTGTTCTTGACAAATGGGACTCGCACAGGATGTAGGATTCCTTGTTGATATTTCCCTAGGCCTAAACCAGGGAAGTAGTCCATATTCCTTATCATGCGGAGGACTTGTGATTGCTGGGGTCTATGATCCGTTTCCCCCTTCTTTGTCAATGGCGTTGATTGAGACACCGGAGAGAGTGGAGTCTGGTAAACCATGCTGAACTTGGTGGACGGGCTCACCTTTTCTGTGGATAGTGACGTTTTCGGCCATGACGGTCACTATTTCATCACCATTTCGGATCTTGACACATTGATGGAGAGTTGACGGGACGGCATTAGAACTGTGAATCCATGGTTGACCCAAAAGCAAGTTGAACGAGGCCGGGATGTCAAGCACTTGGAATGGAACGGACATGACCATGCTCCCAAACTCAATGTCTATTTCGATCATTCCCATGACTGTACGGGCGGTGCTGTCATAACCTCGGATTACTTGAGTAGAAGGCTTCAAATCGGAATCCGTAAGCCCCAGTATGCCCATGATTCTGCCAGGCATGAGGTTGAGTGCGGAACCACCGTCCACTAAGACTATTGAGATGGGCCTCCCCCTTGCTCGTACCTTGAGGTAAATAGCCTCGTTGTGGTCGTAACCAAATGGTGGAAGGTCCATATCGGCAAAGGTGATGACGTTGCCAAAATGAATGTGACCGATCATTGCCGTGAGGTCCTCGGGAGTAGTATCGGGAGAAATTGATGTATCATCGAGATTGCGGATGACAAGATCTTGGTGTTTCTTTGAGGATGCGATGAGGTCCCAAATAGAGATGTTGGCTTGAGTTTTCTTGAGTTGGACAAGTAGAGGATCTTCGGGAGTGTCGCGAGCTTGCGGCCTTTGAGAAGAGGAGCTTGGTGCGGAAGTGGAAGGGTTGCTTTCTATGACTCGACCGGATCGAGTTAGGATGTTGACGTTCCCATCTTGCTTCTTTTTCCTATTCTCTAGTACTTCTCTCATTACCTCATCGTAAGTCACAACATAACAAGAATTGTCAAGTTTATTCATAACATTGGGGCCCCCATTCACAATTGGGATGAATGGGTGGTCCCTCGAGTTCTCCTATCTCTATTACATTGACATGTTCGCCATTAGTCACTACAAATTCTTTCTTGTCTATGAGATCTTGAATGACATTACGGAGAATGAAGCATTCCTCGGTGGTGTGGCCACTATATTAGTGGTAGCCACAATATTTGTGGTGAGCATGATTGGGGCTGACCGTCTTGGGTTGGTACCCTTGTACGGGTGTGACTTGAACCTTTGCTTTGAGGACTTCGAAAGCTTCGGTTTGAGTCATGCCTTGGAGAGGCATGAAGACACGGTCATTTCGAGACTTCTTCCCTTGGGGTGGAGGAACCTTTTTGTAATTCCCCTTGTCGATAGTGACGGCGTTGACCGAGGCCTCTTTTGTGGAGTTGGAAGCGGCCTTGTTGCGGTAGCTAGGAGCACTTTTCTTGACTTCCTTGAGCAACTCGTCCATTCGGACCCCCGCCTCATACATTTGGGAGAAATCCGCATAGCAATCCCCACTTAGGTGGGTGCAGAGATCAATTTTGAGACATTTGAGAAAGATGTCCATTTGCTCCTTGGTATTTGGCCTTTCCACAATCTCGGAGAGTTTATCATTCCATCTCCTTATGAAGTCGATGAAGGACTCGTGGTCTCGTTGAGTAGTGTTCTCTAGCTCTTTCCTTGTAGGCCGGTGAGTGGTGTTGCCTTGGTATTGGTTCTTGAAGGCAAGCATGGCGGAGTCCCAATCAAGACGGCAGTGAGTGGGAGAGTAGCATACCAATCTTTTGCCGCCCCCTCGAGAGTGAGAGGAAAGCATTGAGCCATCACCTTGGGGGAGACCTTCTTCGGAACCATTGCCCAAATATAAGTCTCAATGTGAGCCATAGGACAAGAATGGCCCTTGAATTTGCTTATGTCAGGCATCTTGAACTTATCAGGAAGAGCGGCCATAGTACTCATGAGGATGGATGATTGATAAAGGCTTGTGTCGGAGCCTTTCCCCATGTTGAGCCTATTGAATTTTTGGTCGATGTAGGCCATGATAGAATCCACCATTTTGGGCTCATTGTTCTCGGAACTTGGCTCTCCCACTTTCTTGGTGCGGGTGTTGACATAAGGACTTTTGAACAAACCTTCGGTCCATTCGGATTCGCCATCGTCATTTTTGCTCTTCCCCTTGGCAAGATTTGTGAGCTTTTCTTTCATTAGCTCCATCTCAGCCTCGTGGGCCTCCCTTTGGCCGTTGAGGTGGGATTGCCAAATGTCGTCTTTGCTTTGTGCCTCCTTATTAAGGGTGGAGAATTGCTCTTGGAGGAGTTGGACCATGGTTGCGAGTTGCTCGAGAGTCATGGTATTGTTGGTGTTGGAGCCGCCGGCCATTGTTGATGTATGAGCTGTTGGAGTGATCTCTTCACAGACTAACCGATTTGCCGAATCCCGGTAGACTCTGTAAGTACCAATTGAACCTATATTGCAGAAGAGGCCCTTGTCAGTCTTGAGTAACACTTGCGGTCCACGAAGAGGCTTAGAACACACAGTTGGGCACACGACTCGAACCACATAAGAAAATACTCTTTTTTTTTATAAGTCGGAGGGAATGGATCACTTTTGGGGTTTCTAAGAAAATAATGGAATCGTCACACTAGTATATAGACCATCTCGCGGTCCCATATACTCATCGGATTCCAATCCTTTTGTGAATCCTACATGTATCGGGATTAAACTAAATTAATGTAGTAAAGCATACATGCGGGGACGGATTTTTATTTTCGTCCAAAATTACCACTTTTGGGGACGGATTTTTATTGCGTCCGTTTCAACAAGTTGGCATGTATGATTTGAAGACATTAGTTTAGGGAAATCTCGGTACATGGAAACCGACTTGAGTCACGGAGTGTTAGACCCTAACTAGAATTGTGTGGCTTGTGCTCGGCTTGAATATGAGGCTCAAAGGTCACCCCCGGCATGTAGTCATGAACTAGGCCACGGGCTGAGGTTTACCGCTTCGAAAGAGCCAAGGTCGAGTGGAGCTTGAAACTTTCTAGGACGGGACTCGACGGGTTTGGGGTTGGACTTGTGCGACTCGATAGTGAGCAATTCATATGAATATGTGCATGTAGTGTGAGGTCTAACAGGTGACAAAATATTTTTTATATATTTTTTTTTTCAAAAGAAATAAAAAAAAAAAAAAAACAAATAAGCACATAATTACAACTTTCGAATCACCCATGTGACCGATAAAATAGAACATAAAATTAAAACAGTCCGAAGTTCAGAATAACCACTGATGCAGGCAACTGTGCCCACACCCCCATCATACTGCTCTGTTCTGAGACCTGTTTCTGTTCTGGGAACCAAACCAGAAGCGTGCGCCTCTGAGTGCTGATACGAGACTCGCGCGCATGGCGCGATGCTATTGGGAGGCACGCGCTTCTGAGCACACCTGTCAGATTGTCAGATTTTGGACTCAGGGGATTGCCCTGGTCCCATGTGCATATTGTAACCCCTACAGAAATGATTAGTGGAGAATAGCAGAAGAAGAAGATGAAGAACATGAAGAAGTGGGCGATTCTGGTCCTTGATGCGGGATGCGCGCGCCTTAGGCTGAAGAGGCCAGAAGCGCGCGCCTCCCTCATTAGGAGTCAGAATGCCTAGAAAAGATGTAGATTTTGATCAGAATGCAAGTTTAACCCTCAAACGTCCCCAGCAGAGTCGCCACTGTAGATACCCCGGGGGAACCACGGCTTGGCTAGAGCACGTGAATTATCCCAGGATGTCTAACATGTTTTTAAAGTCGCCACCTATGTTTTGAGGAACATAAGAAAAACCTATTGATAATAGCCTAAGTGTGATTACGAAAACAGAGATTCTTTGTTTTGAGGTTCGGGGGTTAGGTTACGAGATGGGAAGTACCGAAACACCCATCTCGCCCAACTAAAGTTGGTCTTGCTTGATCAAAATCTACATGAATGATAAACGTTCTTCTTCTTCTTCTTTAAATCATAAAAAGGGGTTTTAAAATAGAGTTTGGAATGTAGGAGATAACTCTTTAACCGACCTCAATGAGATGAGGTGATCATTAGAGTCATGTCCCAAAATGATTTGGGTGATTGCACTTTGATAAAACAAAAAGAAAGAGAAAAGAGATGAAGTTAAGAAGAGGAAAGAAATAACTTTACCTAGACTTCAAGAGACTTCAAACACTTCTTGATGAATTCTTTGGAGAAATCCTTTGGAAATGCTTTGTAAGTGTGAGATTTTTAGTGTCTTATTGAGAATGTAAGATTGAGAGCCCAAGGTCCTTGAAAATGGAGGTAAAGGGGGGGTTTTTATAGGTGAAAGAGAGATATTTTTCGTGCCAAAACTCAGTCACCAAGAAATCTTTCCCGGACAAAATCCTGTAAATTGAGCAAGGGAGAGAATCCTGGCCAGAAATCTGTAACCGACGCCCAGAGGCGCGCGCTTCCTGCTTTGGGGGCGGGAGGCGCGCGCGTCTGGATCCTCATGTCGGAGGCGCGCGACTCAGAGAAGGCGATTTTGACAGAATGGACTAGAAAGTCAGCCCTGTTATTCAGTTTAGTCCCTGGACTTAACGAAGTCAGTTAGGAACTTAACGGAAGTGACAGAAACTAACGAGAAACACTTAAAATGGGGAGAAACACAAGATCAAATGTGCAATCGGGGTGAGCGGTCCAAGGCGGGGTGTCTACAGGTACCAAAAGGGTCGGTCAGAATGTTGTTCACATCAGCAGCAGCTTCCTTGTACCTCAAAGCACTGCTGGACTCAAAGTCCCTTCCTAGCAACTCAGCCCGAAGAGCGTCTACCCAAGTAATGCCGCGGTAGACGGTACCAAGCAAATGATCCAAGTAACTCTCGGGAAGAAAAATACTGCCCCGGTGCAATGGAGCGGAAGCCCAACAGTCACGATCATCTCCCAAAGCCGACTGGAGCTCATTCGAGAAGTCCAGACCCATATAAGAAACTGGACGAAGTACCCCATTCCTCGGAAAAGGAATTATTTGCTGACGACCGAACTGTCTCTGTTGCGCCCCGACCCGTGGTCCTACTTGGCCCCACATCCGGGACACGCACGGAAGACGTCACAAACATTTTAGGAATTTTTTTCGAAATATACTTTTATAAAAAAGGATCACACGACCAACACAACTACTTGAAACTTGACTTGAAGTCATAAAATAAACCAACTTTCACAATGAGTACTGAGCCACTTGGCCACAACTTTACTTACAAATATTCAACACCGACATCTACTAAAAGAGATGATACAAAACCACGGGTACACTACCCAAAAGGTGTTACATTTACATAATGTATCCTTTAACATACGCACCACTTCCCAAAAGTCTTACCAAAGATCCTCTTCCCGACGTCCTCCCTGTGTGTGAACTATCCCCTGGGCTCCTTATCTAAAACGGTAAACAAATAAGGGGTGAGAATAAATCTCAGTAAGTTACTAAAATTCAACTACATTACATGCTTATATGATAAACATAAAGGAACAATGTCACAAATGATCATATAGCATATAGCACATAATATGAGAGGCTCCCTATCGCCAACCGTCCCATACCGGTTGGAAATAACGACCAACTCATCATACAACACATAGTGTAGGAGTAAACACTCCTACGAGGATACCAAGCCAAGGTTTACCGAAATAACATGATCATCAGAGAAAACCATCTGAGAAAACCATCTGAATAACCATCTGAGAAGACCATCTGAATAACCATCTGAGCAGCATAAATAGCTGAAGCCGGGATCCCGAAAAGCAAACCATATCCAACAGAGCCAAAGTAACAACGGGCAGCATCAATAGCTGAAACAGGTTCCGGAACCATATAACATAACAACAACAATAGTGGGAGAAAATGACACAAAGTCATACCCCTAAATGCTCACGCGAGGGAGCGAGTTCATCCCATCCAAGGCCAATCTGGACTGAGGAAATAGGTCCAGTGGAAAAGCCTTATAGTGCACTTAACTGATGCCACTACAATGCCTTCCACCTCCACTCGATAACATCCCAAACCTGGGAAATAGGACCAGTGGAAAAGCCTTATAGTGAACTTGGCTAGTGTGCCACTATAATGCTTTCCAGCTCCACTCGATAACACACAAAACCAGCTGGACTTTCAACAAAGAGCACAGTAATAAATACTTGCTAAAACAATAACCAGGGCATGATTCCATAGAAGGAAACCACACAAGCTCATCATAGAGAAGTAAACACGTTTTCACAATAATGTGCACAATCTTGACATTAAATCACCACACAATCCATCTACACAATCACATTAAGTCAAACCCGATCACAAAGGACCAATTCTATCATTTTGATACCTCATAACAATTATCTAGGCATCCTAGGACATCGCCTAAGACCTAGCCCAATACATAACGAAAAACAAACAAGTTGTTAAAACTCAGACTGCTCGGCCGCTCTACTTACTTGACTCGGCCGAGCGGATCGGTCGAGTCCTTTACTTTGATCGGCCGCTCTCCTAGAACTCAACATTCGACAATAAGGGGATCGGCCGCTCTAATTTACTGACTCGGCCGCTCCACTGCAGAATGGCCAATTCCCAGGAAAAATCTAACAAAGTTCACTTTCATTACCAAGTTGTCACCCAATCCTAAAGCACAACAACATCATTATAACTTCACAACACTACCATACCAATCTCATCTAGCATATACCCATAATAATAAAAGTTATTACTACTCCCTCCGTCCCAAATTTACAAGTATAATAAAAGTTATTACTACTCCCTCCGTCCCAAATTTACAAGTATAATAAAAGTTATTACTACTCCCTCCGTTTCACCGTCCCAAAAGTATAACACTTACAACATACAACATTTATAAATTGCCCAAGGCTATGAACTCAGCCAAAAAACAACACTAACATCCATCTAAAGCCAATTCCATACTACTCCCTTTGTCCCAAAATTACAAGTAACATAAAAGCATTCAAAACATTATTTTTCAACACATATAGCATATATAACATATATATGACCATTTTAATAATTAAAGGGGGATTAGTAACTTACTTATTTTCCGGAAAAAGTATCACAGAAATAATATTTGTTCGGGTATAAATGATCTATTCAACACCCTGATCATTTATATATAGTTAGATTTTTTAATGGAGTAGTAAATAAAAAGAAAGAAAATCAAGAAGAGGAAAACCTTACCTTTTTGAGCTTCCATGGAAATGACGAGGAATTTGGGAAAGTTTTAAAAGAAAATGGTGAGGTGCGCAGGAGAGGGGAGGTGAGGAGATAACACTTAAAGATCTTTTTATTTTTTCCTTTCTTTCCCCTAAGACCCCTCTAATTAACATTAACTACCTAAACCCCTTAGGAACCATTTCCATAAAGGCACATAAAATTCCACTACCACTACTTAACTCTCCAAAACAAATATTACTACTACTAACATTCTAACTAACACAAATAATCAATTAAAATGTGCAAGTCATATAATATGATGCAACACATAATATGCACACATAATTTTAAATTAAATTTCTCAAAATATAAAATAAATATTAAAATAAATAAAACGGATTTTGGGGTCGTTACAGTCTCAAAACCCGTTCTGGCTGATAAAACAAAGAGTCTCTCAATCCGGGTAAAACCACATGCTGAAAACCGAAGGTCCACTCCATAAAAGGGCGAAGACCCCAAGGACACCACTCAACATCAGCTGTGAGACGAGAAGCAAAAAATCTCCTCCAACCCTCTTCGGTCAAATCTCTAATATGAACAGCAAAAGGAGAAAGGTCGCCATCCAACGCATAAGGCCTGAAATGCTCCCGAAGCCATATGGTCAAAAGCAAAGGGCTCCCCCGTTGCATCTCGCCCGTACGGTGCAGTTCGTCCAAACCATGCAAGGTCTCTCCTATAATGAGCGGGATTATGCTAAATCGCTGTCCTTTCGCCTGCAACACAATTTCAGTCAACTGCGCATCCGCAATACCCAGGGGAGTGACAAATAAAACCTCGCTGAAAAGGCAGACAGCCATGGCATTTGTCTTAAAGGACTGAACCGCGACATCTTCCGAATGCAAACTGAAAACATCGGAAGCTCGGTAATGTCAACAACGATCCCGTGCATCATTTTCTTCACCTCTCCAACAGGGAGATTAAGAAGGTCAACCCAAGAGTTAACAACACCACGGTGATACTTGGGGAGGGCAATACGACCGGCCAAGGGCATGCCCAGAATGGCCCCAAAATCATCAACGGTCATCACCATTTCATTAGCCGAAAAGTTGAACGTATGGCTATCACAATCCCAAAAAGCTGCAGCAGCCTTCAACAAGTCCCAATCCGGCTTCAATGTCCGCAAAGTAAAGAGAATTTGAAGCCCGAAATCTTTGATGAAAGCATTTTTGGGATGGGTCTTGAAAGAATACACGAAGGTCGACAAATCCTTCTCGTAACTCTTGACAACCTCAGCATCAAGACTAAAAAGGTTGGAGGCCATGGGAAAGAAGGTTATAAGCAAGATTGGGTAATAGAATGGTGTTCAAAAAATGACAGAAAAGGGCTGTTGGAATCGAATTATCGACCAGAAGCTGATATTATAGCTGTTGGAGGATCTTTTGGCCAGCAAATATCAGGCCCTGAATTTCGCCTCCCAGAGGCGCGCGCCTCCCGACACCGGTATAAAAGGCGCACGCGTCCCGTCTCCAAGAGAGGAAGCGCCCGCGTCCCAGGTATAAAAAGGATCTAGAAATAGCCCTTGTCAGTTCAAGAAGGAAGCCCAGGCACGTTCAAACGCCTTCAACCTGCAAGAAATCAATCCCAGCAAAGAGAGAAGCTCAAGCGACGACAGCAAACCCTCGGCTGGGCACACATTAATTTGGTCCGCCCTTAAGGCATGTCTAAAAACTGAAATAAAATAGAAACTCCCACTCAAAGTAGGGTGTCTTTCTTTTTTCCAAAAAATCAGTTTTTTACAATTCATCCCTAGCACAAAGCACTCCGCAGTCAACTGTGCCCGCACCCCGTCAAAAGTCAAAGTCAAACAGTCAAAGTACGACTCACGACAACAATTCGGTCCGGGATGAGCCACAGAATCACTGCTTCTTCATCGAACAAAATCTACATCCATCCAAATCAAACGGCGCTTTAGGTCCCTCACTTCAGCAGACGGTCCTCCGGATCCCGCACTTCAGCAGACGGTCCTCCGGGTCCCGCACTTCAGCAAACGGTCCCCCTAAGTCCCGCACTTCAGCAAACAGTCCTCTAGGTCCCGCACTTCAGTAGACGGTCCTCCGGGTCCCACACTTCAGCAAACGGTCCCCTAGGTCCCGCACTTCAGCAGACAGTCCTCTAGGTCCCGCACTTCAGCAAACGGTCCTCCGGGTCCCGCACTTCAGCAGACGGTCCTCCGGGTCCCACACTTCAGCAAACGGTCCCCTAGGTCCCGCACTTCAGCAGACGGTCCTCCGGGTCCCGCACTTCAGCAAACGGTCCCTTAGGTCCCGCACTTCAGTAAACGGTCCTCCGGGTCCCGCACTTCAGCAAACGGTCCTCCGGTTCCCGCACTTCAGCAAACGGTCCTCTAGGTCCCGCTTCCAACAAACGGATCTCGCTATCAGCAAACAGGTCCCTCTTCCAGCAAACGGATCTCGCTATCAGCAAACAGGTCCCGCTTCCAGCAAACGGATCCCGCTCTCAGCAAACGGATCCTGCTATTGGCAAAGCCGCTCACACAGGGAGCGCACCTTTATCTCTCAAAGCCGCTCACACAGGGAGCGCACCCTTATCTCTCAAAGCCGCTCACACAGGGAGCGCACCTCTATCCTCCGCAATTCCAAATTCCTGCTTTTATCGAGTCTTTTCCTTTTCTTGGTGATGTCCTAGGCGGATGTCTGTCTTTCGTCGGCGCGTTTGCTTCGGAATCCACGCCGCCGAGGGTCTCTGTAGACACCCCGCCTTGGACCGCTCACCCCGATTGCACACTTGGTTTTGTGTCTCTCCCTCTTCTAAGTGTTTTCTGTTAGTTTCTGTTACTTTGGTTAAGTTCCAGACGGACTCCGTTAAGTCCCGGGACTAAACTGAATAACAGTTCTAACTTTCTAGTCCATTCTGTCAAAATTTGCTTCTCAGAGTCGCGCGCCTCCGCCCCTTAAGGCCAGACGCGCGCGCCTTCCGCCGCCTAGGTGGGATGTGCGCGCTTCTGGGGTGTGTCAGTTACAGATTCTGCCCAAGAATCTCTCCCTTGCTCATTATACATGATTTTGCCCGGGAAAGATTTCTTGGAGACTCCGTTTGGCTCCATAAAACAATCATTTTTCAACTATAAAAACCCCTCCAATCCATCATTGGAGGAGGACCTTGGAAAATCATCATTTTAGACTTTTTTACTCACTTCTTGCCTAAACCTTTCCTTTGGGATTTCTTCAACAAAAGTACTCAACCTCTTCTTCAAGGCTTTACAAGAGGTTCTCTTTTGAAGGATACTATAGGTAAATGTCTTAAGCACTTCTCTTCTTCTTCTTCTTCTTCAATCAAATGTGCAATCACCCAAAACCATTTGGGACATGACACCAATGGTCCTTTCATTACATTGAATTGGCATAGGAGTCATCTCCCTACATTTTAACTCTAAAACCCCCTTTTTATCATCATTTTAATAGGAAGAACACATTTATCTTTAAAATTGAATTATGAACAAACAAGACCGACTTTGCTCGGGCGAAATGGGTGTTTAAGTACTTCCCATTTCGTAACCTAACCCCCGAACCCCTCATCTCAAGAATCTTTGGTTTCGTAATCAATAAAAAAGGCTATTTTCTTAGGTTTTCTCGCGTTCCTCTAAAAAGTGGATGGCGACTCTAAAACACAATTAGACATCCTAGGTGATTCACGCGCTCTAGCCAAGTCGTGGGGTCCCCCCCGGGGTATCTACAAATCCCCAAACTCCTCCAAGGGAAGAGAGCAGTATCGACCTCAGGAACAACTGTCCAATCATCGAGGTACCACCGCATGTGCTCCACCGGCAAGTCTGCCCCCTCAGCCTACTCATCACGGGTATCCCTGTTATCCCTACGCCACCTCAACGTATCTGGAAACATGATGGAGTTATCCCAGAGGTCAAAGCTGTAAAGACCGAACATGGCCTGCAAATGGGAGAGACATAGAAAATGTGAATACACAATAAGCATCCTATCAAGACAGAAAAAAAATGGGGCTGAAATAGAAAGGGGATACAGCAAGGAATAAGTCTTATACCTCCCAAGCATGGCTGTAGCCGCCCATGCCAGCGTTCGCACGATCACGCGAGCTCTCATCCATGGCTACGTAACAGTGAGTCAAACCAGCTAAGCCCCAACTGGCATCAGTGATATGCTGCATGTCCCTCAAGCAGCTCAGCAAATTAAATAGGGCAGTCGATGTATGGTTGGCAAACAGCGTCTCAGAAAATGCCCACCACAGAAAGCCCCGAACAGATATAGCACGGGCATTGACAAATCCCACCTGACCCTTATTGGTGGTGATGTAAGCATCCACCTTATCCCTCAAAGCCTTGAGAGGGACACCTTTGCCCAGGGTACGCACAGTGAATCCAAGAAGGCGCCTCATATCACCATCACTAGGAGAAAAATCTGTATCAACCTCAATCGGTTCGCCAGCAATCGGAAGCCCAGTAATGGCATCAGCTTGCCCGCCAAGTATACATCTACTAAAATCAGTAGGGGTCATCGTAACCTCACCCCACCTCACATGAATCATGTGGGTACTATCCCACCAATGCTCCCGGATAGCCTGGAGCACGTGGGTGTTCCTCCGCTCACCCACCAAGCCATCAAAGAAGGGTTTGAGCCCCATGTTCTCAATCTCCTCCTTCACCTTGCCGTTGAGAGTCCCCCACTTCTCAATAACCGCTCTCACGCTCCCCTTGCAGTTGTTGACAACTTTGTATGGCTGCAAAAACAAAGACAAAAGAGGCGAATGTCAGAAAATCGGTAAAATCCTAATTTAAGCATTTTACCCAAAATCGCAGAATTGCCTAGAACGACAGATAAAATCATGTACTACCATACTACATCTATTATCAACATCAACAAGGATGAGATCACATAAAAAAAATCATCCATGCATTATAAACCCTAGCAGCGACAATTCTAGGCAAAAATTTTGACAGAAGTCGACTAAATCAAACTGCAGAAGCACAAAATTGAGGCATGCAACAACGAAATTGACATGTAAACTCAACAAAAGGAAGAGATCCTTACCCTTCTCGTCCGAACGACGTGAGAAATATGCTCCTTGGTGAACGGGCATATTTTATCCATCCTCCACACCTTGCCCTTCATGTGCCTACCAAAAAGGTGATCCTTGTGTGATCGATTTTCACCGGCCATTGGAAGAGGTTGGGAATCACTTAAACTTGAGAAAAATTGAGATTTTTGGGAAGAAAAATTGCCTAGGGTCGGAGAACTCTTGAAAACAAAATGTAAAAGTGATTTTTAAATTACTTTTCAGTGCTTGATATGCGCCTGGTACGCGCAAAAACAAGGATGCTTCGTACGAGACATCCATACCTCGTACGAGGTATCCCCCAGAAAAATTCCAGAAAACCTTGTTTTCTCAGGAAATTCCAGAAAAGCCCAGCTTTTAACAGAAATGTCACAAAATCCCTGCTTTGACTAAGAGGTCGAATCTGAACCCGGTTCAAGATGGAACATTGAGTCGTCAGCAAAGGAATATTTTCAGAATTGGAACAAATGAAGTTGTTTCTCAGTACGAATTTATTCTCACCACACATCCAAGATCATGGGTGAGCAACAAAATCTATATCAACAAACTCTAAATCCGATAATTGTTATCAAGACATAAGTTAATAGCATAGGATTTATATCACTGGGAATCCCACAACTTTCATCAAGACATAAGTTAATGGCATAGGATTTACATCTCCGGGAATCCCACAACTGTTATCAAGACGTAAGTTAATAACACAGGATTCCCACCACTCAGAGTCCCATAATTGTCATCAAGGTGTAAGCTAATGGCATAGTATTCATATTTTTCAACGGAAAGGAAGTCTCGTTGGAAGGGGAAGAAAGGTCCGAGTAATTGGCGTCTCCAAAACCAGAGTCCCATAATTGTTATCAAGGCATAAGCTAATAACATAGGATTCACATCAGTTTCAGCGGAAAGGAAGTCTCGTTGGAAGGGGAAGAAAGGTCTGAGTAATTGGCGTCTCCAAAACCAGAGTCCCATAATTGTTATCAAGGCGTAAGCTAATAACATAGGATTCACATCATTTTTAACGGAAAGGAAACCTCGTTGAAAGGGGAAGAAAGGTTCGAGTAATTGGCGTCTCTAAAACTGAAGACGATTCGTCATCAACAACAGGGTATATTCAGAATTGGGTCAAGGACATTGATTCCTCAGTATAGGTTACTCTTAAACTCTAAACTTTACTTACTGCAGTATTGTTTTCAAAATGATTTTCAAAATACCTCAAATGACCGTTTTTGCGTGTTTTCGGAGTCGAACTACGTTTGGTCTGATTTCCTTCCAAGGAATACGTAGGCAGCTTTATAGCACGACCATACCTAAAGTTCTAAATGGTGTCTTTTCTATCGACGACGTTACTTCATTCATAAGTATCATCGCCGAGGGGCTCTGTAGACACCCCATTTTGAATGTTCGTTCATAATCACACTACTTATGTATCTCGCCTTTGATTTGGGTCGAAACTCGTTAAGTTTGACATGTCTCGTTAAGATTCTGACTGACTTCGTTAGTTAGGGGCCAAAATGAAACATTAAAACTTCTGCAGAGGGCAAAATTGTGATTCAAACACAAGACGCCTCGTACGTCTCATACGAGACATCCCCCTTGACAGACGGGTTTTCAGCAGTTTCCTTGTTGATCTCAACCTCGTTTCTTGGCAAGCACTCCACAATTCGGGAAAGATAGAAAGGACGATCTGAGAGTCCAAAAATAACTCCTTGGGAATCGAGTCTTTGATTCCCATCCAAACTTACCTCCTTAACTTGATCCCTGTCGCGATCCCGAACCCCGCGGGCCCGAGATCGCGAGCTGGACGTCGACTTAAACAATAAACTCTAAAATAATGAAGATAAAAATTTCCTTTTTATACCAAAAGATGATAACACAAAGTTTTTGAAATCCAACTTAACAACAAAATATAAACTAGTGTAAGCTCCATAAACTTACACTCAAATTAATAAAATATACAATTCTTAATGACGTCAAGTTTGGTACAACTATTCCCAAAAACAAACCCACCAAACAACTTGCCCCAAAACCTCAACCCTCGGGACGTCCTGTCTCGTGATCAGCGAGTCTAATCCTTTCCACCTTGGGGGGGGGGGGGTTAAGGAAAAACAAAGACAAAAGAAAAGGGGGTGAGATAAATCTCAATAAGTTACTAATGCAACTACATGACATGCTATGATGGAATAATCAATAATAAATCGCATAACACATAGCAATTATCATATATCAGATAGCGGCGGAAATGAACACATAACAAAGGATATTAGCCAAGGTTTTCCAAACCGATAGACCAAATAAAGGTCGCTGCGCAGCTTCAATAATCAACAAATCATCATCTTCATAATAGCATGAAAGCTGTAGAGAAATCCCCGGTACCGGAACCAATAACAAAGTAATGTGCCACAAAGGGTGGGAGCCATGCCACAAAGTCATGCTCCAAACGTCTCAACCAAGGCCGATCTGGAAGAGGAAAATAAGGGCAAAACAATGGCCGACACCATAATGGACTTGGCCGGTGCCATCACAATATCTCACATCGCCTGACACAACCACAAATACCAGCTGGACTTTCAAATAAATGCTAAGAAATAAATACTAGCATGATAAACAACTAATGATTCCAAAGTAGGGAACCATACCAAGAAGTCACCAAGAAAGTGAAATGAACCAACAACACACAATTAAAGTGTTCCAATAATCTCAACAATGATAACACAATTCCCATATCACATTTGATCACAAAGGATCCAGTTAACCCAAGCACACAACCAAAACTATTCACTCATCTCGAAGAGATCGAGGAGAGCTTTAAAACGATAGCTTATACACCTAAAATGGAGTCCGGATGAGAGAGTTATGAAATATTGAAGGTTGTCTACGAAAAGTACAAGGGAATGAAGCTCAAGGCTTGTACAGCGGAGGGGGCGCACGCCCGCGCAGGGAGGGTGCGCGCGCCCTAGAGGATCAGAAGGTTTATGAAAAAGAGCCAAGGGGAGGGTGCCCGCGCACGCGTGGAAAGGGGCGCACGCCCTTGGACATCAGAAGGTTTATTGAGTTGTTGAACAAAGAGGGAGCGCACGCCCCCAAAGATGTGGTGCGCGCGCCCTACTACAATAGAAGGTTTTGCTCACAAAGCGCATAAGGGTGCGCACGCCCCCTCCCAAAGGGTGCGCGCGCCCCCTTGCCCGGAGGGGCAAAATCCGGCCAAAATTCCTGGGTTTCCTCCATTTTCAACCCAAAATCCAACCAAACCCAAATCTTCACCATTTCACAAATACTTGGAACCAAGACTTACAATATACACAACTATGAACCAAAACAACTTATAGACTTGCAATTGGGCTAAATAACAACATCTAGAAATCCAACACAAGATTCAAATACCAAATTTCACAAAAAATGAATAAAAATGTAAATCATCTCAAAATCAACCAAAGAAGCAATAAATGGTAATCATAGTATCATCTAAGCATAGGATGAACCTTTTTAGCATAAATGGGAGAAAAGCAACTTACTTGAATTTTCTCAAAGTTGCCGGAACTCGAATATTTTTAGCCCTCTACGATCCTAACGACGATCTAAACAAGTTTCATGTTTTAAGAAATGAGAAATAACAAGAGGAAGATGGTTAAATTGAAGAGAGAAGGTAGAGAAGAAAAATTACCTTTTTTGCTATGGAAGAGGGAGAAAGTTGCTGGGAAATGAGGGAGTAGGGTGAGGGAGAAGAGAGGGAGTAGGGAGATGATAATTTCAAAAACTTACACCTAGACCCCTTCCCCATCTACTAACACAAACTCTAACACTTCCTACTAACAACTAAGACCAAATAATACTACACTAGCACAAATGGCCCAAATAAAATGTTAAGCATAAATTATTATAACATATAAAGTGCACACATGAATTATTAAATAAATAATAATTTAAATAAATAAATAAGCAAATAAATAAATAATAATTATTTATTACTAATAAAATAGAGCCTAGATTTCGGGTCGTGACATTCACTCCCCCTTAAAGAAAATTCGACCCGAATTTTAACGAGACTTACCCGAATTAAAAAGCCACGGATATTTCCTCTCGATCTCACCTCGGAGCTCCCACGTCGACTCCTCGATATTGTGATTCTTCCAAAGGACTCTAACGACGCAATGCTTTTGTTCCTCAACTCTTGGACTTTGGAATCTAAAATCTGAACCGGTCGTTCCTCGTAAGTCATATCGGGCTCAATATCCTCCGGTATCCTCGGTAACACGTGAGAAGGATCATGAACGTACTTCCGAAGCATAGAAACGTGAAAGACGTTGTGCAACCGGTCTAAGGATGACGGTAACGCAAGGCGATATGCTAGAAGTCCCACTATTCCCAAAATTTCAAATGGACCAACAAACCTCGGTGCCAATTTTCCCTTCTTCCCGAACCTTCGGATACCTACCTTCGGAGATACCTTCAAAAACACGAAGTCTCCGGCCTGAAAGCTAAGATCTCGCCTTCGGTTATCTGCGTAGCTCTTTTGTCGACTCTGGGCTGTTTTCAATCGATCCCGGATAAATCTAACTTTTTCAACTGAATCCTGAAGCAAATCAATACCCACGATCTTCGCTTCACCGACCTCATCCCAACAGATAGGCGATCTACATTTTCTCCGATATAAGGCCTCATAAGGTGCCATCTCGATACTAGCCTGATAACTGTTGTTGTAAGAGAATTCCACTAACGGTAAATGTCTATCCCAAGAATCGGAAAAGTCTATCGTACAAGCTCGCAACATATCCTCAAGAATCTGCATAGTCCTCTCGGATTGACCGTCGGTCTGAGGGTGAAAAGCTGTGCTGAATCGCAAATCTGTACCCAATCCTGAAATGCCTTCCAGAATCTAGAAGTAAACCTCGGGTCTCGATCTGACACAATACTAACCGGAACTCCATGGAATCTCACAATCTCATCAATGTAAAGGGTCGCAAGCTTTTCCATCGAGTACCTAATGTCAATAGGCAAGAAATGTGCACTCTTGGTCAGTCTATCCACGATTACCCAAACACTGTCATACTTCCTACGGGTACGAGGTAGTCCTGTAACGAAATCCATAGTCACATGCTCTCATTTCCACTTCGGAATCTCTAACGGCTGAAGTAGTCCTGCGGGTCTCTGATGCTCGGCTTTGACCTGCTGACAAGTTAAACATTTCGAAACATACTCGGCTATTTCCCTCTTCATGTTGTTCCACCAAAAGTGTTGTTTCAAATTTTGATACATCTTCGTACTCCCGGGATGGATGGTATACCTTGATTTGTGACCCTCATCAAGAACTCTCTGTTTAATCCCATTAACATCCGGAACACACAATCTGCCACGGAAAGTCAAAACTCCAATCGGGCTAACAGAAAAATCCTCGAAGTTCTTCTCTTTCAATTTACCCATTATTTTCACCAACTCGGGATCTTCTCTCTGCGCTTCCTTTATTCTCTGAATTAGGGTCGGAGATACCCTAATATTCGCAAAAATCGCCCCATGTCTCGATTCACGAGGAGACCAATCTCGCACATCCTCAAGCATCTTCCACTCACGGACCATCATCGAAGCCACATAAGACTTCCTACTAATCGCATCGGCAACAACATTTGCTTTTCCCGGGTGATAAGATATTGTACAATCGTAATCCTTTAAAAGCTCCATCCACCTACGCTGCCGGTTGTTCAATTCCTTTTGAGAGAATAGGTATTTCAAACTCTTGTGATCGGTAAAAATCTCAAACTTCGCTCCATATAGGTAATGCTTCCACTTATGAAACGCAAAGACTATCGCAGCCAACTCCATATCATGAGTAGGGTAATTTTGTTCACTAGGGGTCAACTTCCTCGAAGCATAAGCAATTAATTTCCCATTCTGCATCAACACACAACCCAAACCCTCTTTCGAAGCATCACTGTAAATCACTAGACCATCGCTCCCATTAGCCAAAGTCAAGATCGGAGCGGTAGTCAACCTCTTCTTCAATTCCTCAAAACTCTTGTCACATTTCTCGGTCCACTCAAACGGGACATTCTTCCGGGTCAACTGAGTCATCGGAGTAGCGATCCTCGAAAACCCCTCAATAAATCTTCTGTAATACCCGGCTAAACCCAGAAAACTTCTGATCTCGGTTACTGATTCGGGTCTCTTCCAATCCACTATTGCCTCTATCTTTGAAGGATCTACAGAAATCCCGTCTTTAAAAATAACATGACCCAGAAATGAAACCTTCTCGAGCCAAAATTCGCATTTACTAAACTTCGCAAACAATTGTTCCCTCGCAAGAACGGATAACACTGTTCTCAAATGTTGCTCGTGATCCTCTCTAGATTTAGAGTAAACAAGAATGTCGTCGATGAAAACCACCACAAACGAATCAAGATAAGGATGGAAAACCCGGTTCATCAAATCCATAAATACGGCAGGCGCGTTCGTCAACCCAAACGACATAACCAAGAACTCGTAATGACCATAGCGGGTGCGAAAGGCAGTCTTCGGAATATCCTCCGATCGAATCTTCAACTGATGGTACCTACTCCTCAAATCAAGCTTAGAGAACACAACTGAGCCTTAAAGCTGATCAAACAAATCATCAATGTGAGGTAGAGGATACTTGTTCTTCACTGTAACCTGATTCAACTTTCGGTAGTCAATACACAATCTCAAAGAACCGTCTTTCTTCCGCACAAACAAAACCGGTGCTCCCCACGGGGAAACACTAGGGCGGATAAACCCTTGATCAAGCAACTCTTGCAACTGAACCTTTAGTTCCTTCAATTCTGCGGGAGCCAACCTGTACGGTGCCTTTGAAATCGGAGCCGTACCCGGCAAAAGATCTATGCAAAATTCTATCTCACGATCGGGAGGCATATCATATTCAGAAGAGAAAACATCGGGAAATTCCCTAACTACCCGAACACTCTCCAAAATAGGGGATTCTTTCCTAGTATCAAGAACACTAGCCAAATACCCCTCACAACCACGTTGCAATAATTTTCTCGCTTTCACATAAGAGATTAAACGAACTTTTCTACTCAAAGGGCTAGCCTCAAAAACAAATTTAGGCACATCGGGAATAGAAAAAGTAACAACTTTCTTACGACAATCAACAGAAGCATGAAACTTGCTCAACCAATCCATACCCAAAATAACATCAAAGTCTTGAATGGGAAGGACTACCAAGTCCGCACATAAGACACTACCACAAATAATAACATCACAAGCACGAAAGACTTTATCAGTCACCAGACATTCTCCCATCGGAGTAGACACTTCTAACACATAAGGCAATGACTCAGATGCAGCATTTAGCAGGGAAGCAAATTGCACAGAAATTTAAGAATGGGATGATCTTGGATCTACTAACGCTCGTGCGCTCACACTAGATATAGAAATAATACCTCCAATAACTGAGGGATCATCTGCCTGATGCTGATTCATTGCAAACACTTTTCCTTGGACTTTGGCCTTTCCCGTAGCATCCCTTTTCTGACCCTGTGGAGCCCCGGCTCCTACCCCAGTCGGTTGAATTCTATTCCTCGGACAATCCCTCACATAATGCCCCATTTGGCCACAATTGGTGCACCTTCCCTGTTTCTTCCAACACCGGTCCTCTGAATGGCCTTCCTTTTGGCAATAGGAACAATTGGTTCCCGGAAGCGGTACCCGGGTTCCTTGGAATCGGTTGCCCTCGGGACTGAGATTGTCCCCCAAAGTTACCTCGGTTATCAATCCTTGGTTGTGACTTGCTTTGCGCTCCTTGCTTACTCGGGTTAGCTACCTCGGTCTTCCTTTTATGTTCCCCAATATCTTGCTCGATCAAGTATGCACGGTCTACCGCATCTTGGAATGTCACAATCCTCTGGGCTATAAGCTGAGTATGGATAGAAGTCTTCAAACCCCGAATGAATCTCATGGCTTTCTGCTCCCCAGTCCTCACAAGATAGTCACAATACCAGGCTAATTCTGTGAACTTAGCCGAGTACTGAGCTATAGACAACAAACCTTGATCCAAGTTGAGAAGCTCGATCTCCTTTCAGTTATGATCCACTACCAGAATAAAATGCTCCTTGAACTTCCGCACAAACAATTCCCATGCATACACTGTGTGAGTGTCATCCCAACTAGCTTTAACTCCTTTCCACCAATGCTCGGCGGCACCCACAAGCTTATAAGCCGCAAACCGGACCCTATCCTCGTCCGTGCATCCAAACACATCATAGATTTTCTCCATAGACTCAACCCATAGTTCG
This sequence comes from Campanula takesimana, assembly GCA_026119855.1. Classification (NCBI taxonomy): domain Eukaryota; kingdom Viridiplantae; phylum Streptophyta; class Magnoliopsida; order Asterales; family Campanulaceae; genus Campanula; species Campanula takesimana. The sequence continues at coordinate 89,268 of JAOWBW010001037.1, read as the reverse complement.
GCCTTCTTCACATCGGGATCACCATCGAACTCTGCCGGTTTCAGTTTCAAGAATTGCTCCAAACCATATCGGGGTGGTGGTGCTTGTTCTACTCTCGGCCCTTGGTCATGAATTGCCTTCATGGCCGCCTCAAACATGCCTTGTAACATGGCACGGTTCTCTTCCCGAAGATCATTCTGATTCTGATCCCCACTATTACCTTCACCCGTTCTTCTTCTAGCCATTGGAAACAATTACCTGCATAAAACATCAACCGTTACTCACTCCGAACACAACTACCCTCCTAGGTCATCCTAGTCCACCTAAACTTATACTTAGAGCTAAACCATAGATCTGATACCAACTGTCGTGACCCCGAACCCCGCGGGCCCGAGATCGCGAGCTGGACGTCGACTTAAACAATAAACTCTAAAATAATGAAGATAAAAATTTCCTTTTTATACCAAAAGATGATAACACAAAGTTTTTGAAATCCAACTTAACAACAAAATATAAACTAGTGTAAGCTCCATAAACTTACACTCAAATTAATAAAATATACAATTCTTAATGACGTCAAGTTTGGTACAACTATTCCCAAAACAAACCCACCAAACAACTTGCCCCAAAACCTCAACCCTCGCGACGTCCTGTCTCGTGATCAGCGAGTCTAATCCTTTCCACCTTGGGGGGGGGGTTAAGGAAAAACAAAGACAAAAGAAAAGGGGGTGAGATAAATCTCAATAAGTTACTAATACAACTACATGACATGCTATGATGCAATAATCAATAATAAATCGCATAACACATAGCAATTATCATATATCAGATAGCGGCGGAAACGAACACATAACAAAGGATATTAGCCAAGGTTTTCCAAACCGATAGACCAAATAAAGGTCGCTGCGCAGCTTCAATAATCAACAAATCATCATCTTCATAATAGCATGAAAGCTGTAGAGAAATCCCCGGTACCGGAACCAATAACAAAGTAATGTGCCACAAAGGGCGGGAGCCATGCCACAAAGTCATGCTCCAAACGTCTCAACCAAGGCCGATCTGGAAGAGGAAAATAAGGGCAAAACAATAGCCGACACCATAATGGACTTGGCCGGTGCCATCACAATATCTCACATCGCCCGACACAACCACAAATACCAGCTGGACTTTCAAATAAATGCTAAGAAATAAATACTAGCATGATAAACAACTAATGATTCCAAAGTAGGGAACCATACCAAGAAGTCACCAAGAAAGTGAAATGAACCAACAACACACAATTAAAGTGTTCCAATAATCTCAACAATGATAACACAATTCCCATATCACATTTGATCACAAAGGATCCAGTTAACCCAAGCACACAACCAAAACTATTCACTCATCTCGAAGAGCTCGAGGAGAGATTTAAAACGATAGCTTATACACCTAAAACGGAGTCCGGATGAGAGAGTTATGAATTATCGAAGGTTGTCTGCGAAAAGTACAAGGGAATGAAGCTCAAGGCTTGTACAGCGGAGGGGGCGCACGCCCGCGCAGGGAGGGTGCGCGCGCCCTAAAGGATCAGAAGGTTTATGAAAAAGATCCAAGGGGAGGGTTCCCGCGCACGCGTGGAAAGGGGCGTACGCCCTTGGACATTAGAAGGTTTATTGAGTTGTTGAACAAAGAGGGAGCGCACGCCCCCAAAGATGTGGTGCGCGCGCCCTACTACAACAGAAGGTTTTGCTCACAAAGCGCATAAGGGTGCGCACGCC